>CM034146.1:83869743-83893537 GCA_019776745.2 Taxus chinensis | reverse complement strand
AAGAAGGACGTCAAGTCCTAGGGGTCATGTTAGAAATTTATGTTTTGGGTGATAACATGAGCTACTTGAAGACCATTCATTTGAATGGACAAGCGGGCAATTTATCTGATTTGGATCTGCTCGACATGAAATTTACGAGCTTCAAATCACAAAATCAACTTTTACTATACAGTCCTGCAGATGCCCTTGGTGTTATTTCTTCCCATGTGTTGAAAACTGCTTTAGCTAGGGAAGTTGTGCAGTTGCAACAAGTCAGTCATAACAATGCTCATGAACTGGAAAGAGAAGAAATAGGAATTGTTGGTTCCTACCCCTATTTAGGATACATATACCACATTTTTGACAAATTTGCTACAACTCCTGCATTGTTTCCAGATTATAAGAAGTGCATTACGTTCAAAGTGGTATTAGAAAGCACTAGATCGGCGCTCTCCTGCTGCTATGGAGAGGCATGCATCAAATATTTAGAAGCACTTATTAGAAAACTTAAGGCAGGTAAAGATAAAGATTTTACAAATATGAAGATTCAATTCCTAACCGACAATGTAGAGAATTACCTGATATCAGTTCCAGCAGAGGAACAAACCCCTGTGAAAATGGGAATGTGGGTTCGCAAACTTGTATGCCTCGTGCTTGTTCAAATAGCTCGTGCAGAAAACAATGCCATGGTAGCTCTCTAGGATGGACTTTAAATACCCCATGATATTAGCTACGTGGACAGCGTATCGCTTGCTAATTCTATACGCTTTGGCTTCTATGATGTTGTTCTCAACAGTTGGAAGGGTGAAATTAAGGTTATATCCTCCATGGGAAAGCAGAGCAGCGGAAAGTCATATTTGCTGAACCATCTTTCAGAGTCTCTTCTGGATGTTGCAGGGGGCAGGTGCACTGATGGTGTCTGGATGACAATTACAACATGTGAAAATGGAGATGGCCAGGGGGACAACAGGTACTTGTATGTACTCTTAGACTTTGATGGACTGGGTAGCTTCGAATGAAGCGAACAGGAGGATATGCTCCTCTCTGTTCTCAACGCTGCTGTTAGCAATTTTACACTATTTAACAAAAAGGTATGCAATTTGTGGCCTTAAAATTCTGTAATGTTTTTTGTTTTAAATCCTGTTGCTTTGATAAGATGTACTTAGTTGAGATGAGGGGGGAATCCATTTTATGAAAAATAAAATATGAATAACCCATCCATCGTACACTTTCTTTCTTACCTATTTCCAATATTTAACAGGATTTTCACTTAGACAAGGACACAGAATCTGCATTCAGCCGGTTCCAGAATGGCATCAATTTGTTGAAGCAGGAAAAAAATTTGTTTAAAGGTCTATTTTACATCGCAATCAAGGATGTTGATACATCGCAATCAAGTGTGTGTTAGGTTTATTACAATGGGTGTGGCAACGATTTGATTTCCTGCAAAGAATACAACATTTGTGATTTTTTTAGTCTGTAATCAGCTACACTGTTATAATGTGTGTAACTACTATGTGACACAAGGATATGATCTCCTCCAAATGTTTTAGAATGTCATTCTTATATTTCTCATATGGGTTGCTGTTAAGATGATGAAAGAAATATTGTTTTCATGCATTAGGGCTTCCTTACTAGAATGATGTACTGGTTCAAATTAGGCTTTTCATATATTACCAGTGCAGGTCAGGTATCTCCGTACATGACTCCCAACATGATTATGGTGATACCTAACTTATTGGACTGATTTGACAGAAACATTGTGATACCTAGTAAACTATGGACCCTAACATTAAGGTTGTCATACACAGTTATTTTTGTAGAATGGGCCCTAACATTTGTTTTTTCATGTACAATTTTGTTGCAGAATGGCATCAAAAGAGATTGAGCAATCAGTCAGAAGTCATGAAATCTGAAGCAATTATGAATGCGAACAACAATGATCAGAAACTCCCAAAGCTGGAAGATTTCTTGGGAGGAGCATTTGTAGGTGTTCAGTTTTCAGATGATGCAGAAACTCATCACATTCATACATTAGAACTGGATCAAATTTATGGCAAGGCACCTGCACCTGCATTCAGCAGAGATTCAGATCACAGCTCAGCAATGAATACCAGCATTGTGGGAGATCATATGCACATCAATGGATTCTCAAACTTAACCAGTGATTCATCTAAGCACTCCCAGTATCAGTCTGACCAAGCTCATGCTTCGACTACAATGCAAGACATATACAACAATAATGGGGATCAGGCCTACAACATGTTTTCAGACTGCAGCCTCCAGCTTTCTCAGAGCTCATATATGAATTGACACCTGTGTATTGATCGGTCAACAGTTACATCAAAATCTCGATTGTATTGATTACATTGTCTGAGATCTCCATGCATTTCTAAGTTTTTCATTACTGTCATATATATATATATATATATATATATATATATATATATATATATATATATATATATATATATATTATATATATATATATATATATATATATATATATATTATATATATTATATATATATATATATATATATTTGAATTCGACAAATCAGCTCTTAAGCATGTTGGTTAACTTAGAATAGGCAAGACAAGTGCAAATTTTCTCTCCAACAACTATAAAATCTGGTTTAGAACTGACAATATGAGCGGCCATAGCCACATAAAAACTTCAAAAATTATCAAAATTATTTACTACCATATAGAAACTACAAAAAAATTTATAGCCCAATATTAATCTTGATCACACAACCATTGAAATATTCAGTTGATTGTGCTGCTCTTTCTATCTTAAAAGCAAAGAATCAGGTCACTTATCTCACATGCAAACAGACCAACTCAACCCAGGATTTTTAAAAAAGATAACACAGTGTATTTTTGACTAAATTTGCAATGTTAGCTAAAAAGATTGTATAATTGCCGATCCTTATAAGAAATAAAGAAAACTCATGAATTAGGTTGGTTATGAAGTTGAATGCATAAGAATTTTCCAAGAAGAGACATTGTTTTCATTCAAACAATGAATCTTAGCCCTTTATATCTGTGGAAGAAAAAAAACAGACACCAATTGAGATGTTCAAAGATTTGGAAGCTGGTAAACACAATTTAATTCTTATTCATATCTAAAGATCTAAACAAGCAAAGAAAGGAACGGACTAATCTGAAGACATTTCACCTGTCCTGTACAATAATGGCAGGCGTGGTTTATAACAATCAAGTTGAACTGAATGATGAGTTCTTTGTACGTATGGCAACTTGAAATAAAAACCTAAAAATTATGTAGGATGCACAAGGTTGTGTATTGTGGAAGGAGAACTTTCATAACTCTCATAATAATGACTATTATTTTTTTGCTCATGTTGCCGCACCTCTTGACAATCCCATATAGAACCTGAGAAAGACTGGTCTAATATAGACTCAGAGAAGGAGTGATCTTCCACTTGCTCTTGGATTTGGCTCTGGTTACTCTGATTTTGTAGGAGGTAACTGTTTTCTATGAAATCCTGCAATGGGACTCCAATGGGATCCCATAATGTTTCATCAAAGGAGGCCAATTTGGAGGAGTGATCTAATTGGCATGAGTGTAAGGGATCAGAAATAGTATCTGAAGCTGATGGGCATAGATGATTTTTGCCATTCCTTGTAGTAGAAGGACCTTCAATTACTCCCAGCTGCTCCAAAAACTCTCTTAGGTCAACCTGCTGGGAGCTTTCCACTATCTCAAGAGGATCAGCAGCGTCATCAACACTCATATGACTAGGGGCTGAGCCCTGCTGCAACAATGGCGTAGAAGAATTGCACTTGTTCTGAATATTATTATTATCAAAACTTGGTGGGAATGGGTTTCCAACACCGGGCTTCTCATGATCCTTTACACTGCCATTATTGTTCAGGTATTTCATCTCCTCTAGCTTCTGGCGAATGTGATGGAGATTGGGTAATACATTGGTATTCATACTAGTGCATCCTCTCCTATTGGTCGAGTACTGCTCTACTGGCCTAAAAAACAATAACAATATGCACGAGCTCTCAGATTTCAGTTTAATATGCATGATAAAAATGCATATTAAACTGGAAGCCCTGACATATTAAACAAATTTTTGGCATTTGGTAAGATTTTGGTAAATAAAAAGCAATATTTGGATCAACTAAGTGTGTTGAGATCATGCATCCTGTTGTAAAGAGGTGAATCCAGATATGAAATAATTAGGTACAGTAAGTTATTTCCCAAGGATGACCATCCAGCCAGATAGGCTTGTTGGGGATTAAAGAGATTGAGTTTAACTTTGTCACTGGTTGGGGCAGAGCTAGTAGAATATAGGAACTCTAGTTTAGTGTTATCAATTAGATCTTGTATGATTATTTGGAGATAATAACAACAGCTTTCCTAGTAGTACTGTTCCAACTGCTACAAAACCCATTGCAAATAAAGACTATTTTGTTTTGACTATACCATGTCAGATAAAGTGGAGCACAGGCGGCGGCAGTATTGAAATAGAGGGAAAAATATATAGCCACCGACACACCGGCCCAGCTGAGCACACTATCGATGGCACAAGGTAATATAATGATTCTTATAAAAATTAAAGCTGTGCCAAGAAAACAAAATCTAATTAATAAGTATATCGGTGGTGCTCGAATTAGAAGACAGCAAGATTGTGGTACTTTCACCTGACCCGTTTCTGGCAGAGGTACCCATTTTCTTGCAGAGGTGATCCAAGATTTCTAGGAATCTAGCTGAAGATCTTACATTTTACAAACTACATCAGAAACCCCTTGCCATCTGAAATACGAATGCTAAGCAAAGATCTAATATCAGACAGATCTAAAAAATAGAAGTTGAGAAATGTTCCCTAGAAGCTGCCACAAAATATACCCTCGAATCCTGTAAGGTCTGGACAGGTCGAAAACCAAACCATCGCGGCCATTTCTGTGCATAAATCTCTTAAATGCTCACTAAAACAAAACAAAACAAGGCAAAACGGCGGATACCTGCAGCTCGCCCTCCTCCTCTGCGCCTGAAATCTGCACCATCTAGTGCATGCTCGTTTCCCTCCCGCCCGAGCTTGTTGGCCATTTTCCACGCCTTCGGATTTTTCACCCAGTTTGCCCGCTTTGCAAGCCGCGCGCCTCAAATTATATTAGAGAGTTTTTTTAATTAAAAAAATACATTAAGGGTTTTTGAGACAAAAGTAGGAGGGGTGCATTAATTAGAGACAAAAATATATTTTTGTCTCTAATTAATGTCTCAAATGACCCCCCCTTGTAGTAGTGTCTCCTTGCAAAAATTCCTCAAAATCACAACGTCTCCTTGCAAAAATTCCTCAAAAACACATCGTCTCCTCACAAAAATTCCACAAAATCACATCGTCTCCTTACAAAAATTCATCCAGGAAAACCTCAAATTCGCATCGGCTCCTCAAAAAAATCAAAATCCGCATAATAACATCATCTCCTCCCAAAAATTCATCTAGAAAAACCTCAAATTAACATCGTCTCCTCACAAAAATCACGTCGTCACCTCGTAAAAATTCCTCAAAATCACATCGTCTCCTCGCAAAAATTCCTCAATCTTCACATCTGTAATGATCGACCATAGCTTATCTTTTTGAGCTTGGAAAAACAAACCAGAAAATGCGTAGAATTTATCCAGTGCTTCCACCGCCCGTGACACAGACTTCATCAAAGATTCAAACCCTACAAGTAGAAGCTTAAACTTTTCAGGTAAATCGGGCGTTGTAATAGTTTCTAACAAAGCTAGAGGTATTATGGAACGCTTGACGACCATGATATTAAAGGTATAATCTGTAACGCCATGAAGGAGGCAGAGCTTGAATTGACCATTCTGAGCTTGATGTGTCACAATTTAGGAATAAATTCCATGAGGCAGTCGACATGCCAAAAACATTTGCAGTGAATAATTTCATATTGCAGCTCCAATTCATAGTCGTAAAGATCCATTGTGAATATACCATAGATTTTTTTTGCTATCAGTGTACGTAGAATTCAATGAATTTTGATTGCATGGGGAGGAGTTGAAACTTGAAAGTCTTTGGCGTGTTACCCAAGATACTTATGGAAGTTTCGTTCGCTTTACAATTGAAAATGAGTAAAGATTTTTATTTTCCTTTCTAATTTAAGTAACACTTTTATTTTCCTTTAATCTAAAATCAAACCAATTATTTTTCTCACATTTATTAAAAACAATTTTCTTAGTTTTTGCTTCATTGACCACTCGTTTTAGCATTCATGACCTTGATTTTCTTTGTTCTTCTCTCTATTTTTGTTTTTTTTCGTCTCTATGGTCGGTGGCGTAGGTGATGTAAATACTTATTTCATGTTTCTATGTGCACCCTCGCATATCCTTATGCCTTCCCACATGTCTTCATACTTAGTCATTTCTTTGGTCCAATAGGTTTTTCTCCCTTTATGGTTTCCCTTCACACACTGTCTAAAATCATAAAACATTAAAACATTTCAAAAATCCATAAAACATCACAACATCTAGAAACTCCTAAACATCGTATAACTCAAAATTCCAAAAAAAATCCAAAATCACAAAACTCAAAATATCAAAAATTATATATATCCAAAAACAACAAATCAAAAAAATCTAAATATCCAAAATAAAAAATAAAAATTAAATTAAAATGTCTAAAATCAAAAGGTAGGAAAATGAAAAATCATAAACTTCAAAACCACAATAAGGCCTCTGTAAATTGTGTCATTGATACTTTGTTGCAAGTTTTTTATAGTTGTAAGTAAAATTTCAGGCCTCACTTGCACATAATTATTCTTTCCCTTCTTTCCATCCTTATGTACATCACTTATCATTGTTGTCTTTTGGTGATATTTTGATTAGTCTATTCACACTCATCGTGAGACATAAATATGTATTATAGTCATTCATCATTGGTATTTGATTGTACCGTGGTAAATTAAAAAAATGATTGTCCCCTTAGATATCCTATCACTAGCATACCATTAATAATATTGTCACGAAGACTACTAGGCATATCGATTTACACTAGCCAATGTTTTCATCAACATCACTTCCATGTCCTTCCATAAAGTCATTAGTGGTTCTTAACCCTTCAAAACAATTGAGAGATATAAATATATTTTCAACAATCAATTAAAAAACAACATCAGAAAGAAAACAACAAAACCATATTAAAAAAATCTCTTGAAGTATTTTTTAGTATCTCTATCTAGGCTATGGATGTCTAGATGGTAGTAGAGCCATGTTGTGACTAGAATCAAATGCATCTTTGTTGGGGCTATAAACACCTGGATGACAGTGGAGCAATGTATCAATCTCCTTCCATACATACTTTGTCAACCAATAAACTGTCAAAATGAATCATTCCTACATGTTGGCTAGTTTGTCTTCACTTACTTCTTGTTAAATCTTCACTTCAATAAGCAATTAATTTTCATGCACACACACCAGATCTTGTTGAGAAATAAGACTAGTATGTTACCAAGTGTTATCTGGATCTTGTTCACACTCCTACTTTATTCCATCTTTTTCCTCATGAATTGTGTTTTTCGTTCATTGCTTGTTCATTGTCAATCTTCAAGCAACTTGGTTCATATCCATCCATAATATTCACACTTTCGTTCTGATTCACTCAGAATATTTGTATGCATCTATGAGCCTTTTACCAGGTATGGGGGAAATTTTTTCCCCATTTCCATAATCAATCTTGTACCTCTTTCTATCATTTTTTTATTTTTCACTTTCATGTCCCACACTATACTGGGGCATCCTACGACCCAAAATCATGTCACTTATGCCATGCAACCCATAAAAGGGCTGCATAGGTATTGAAACTAGATGATTGCACCTTGCTTAAGGTGTTTTTATTTGTAAAATTCAAATTTAAAAAAAAAACACAAACCTAAAACAAATCCAAAAACATCTAAACACATCAAAATATAAAAAATCCGTAAAATCAAAAATCATATCTAACACTCAACTATATGGTTACATACAAGTAAAACACTATCTTGACATTTTACCAAAGATGGCATTTTTTTCCATCCAACTTTCCCCATCATGCATCCTTTCTTAGCACAAGTTATGGCTCATTTTTTCATCTCTCTATTGATCCCCTATCCACCACCCTTGCAGGAATCCTCACTTGAGGAAAAACCATTTTTCCTGTCATAAAACTATATTGCTTGGGTATTAAATAGGAAAAAATCAAACGCATTTTCTAAACAATTGTTTTTTTTAGTGTATTTTCTTGTACTTGTTTATTTTTATTTTTTTAATTCCATCTCATTTTACTTTTCTTTTAGTTAGTCCTAAAACCTCTTACATACATTAGAATTATGGTTTTTCATATCATAGTACTTCTTGTTGTGTGCTAATATTAAATAAATATTTTCCAAAATCATATAAAGTTTCCAAACAAACAATGTTCCCCCATCCCTCTTTATCAGATCCATCTAACCAACATTATAATCTTCTATCCTATCAACCATCCCTCCTATAGGTATCTCTTGTTTGAATAATCATCAAACTTGTGAAATTTATCCATCGATCCCTTCCCCGAATCAAGTTAATTCAACCCATCGATCAACATTTCCAAGTGTTATCTATCTTGCAAAATCATCTAATCGATCCCTTTATTGAAACCAATGAAGGGCCTATCGGCTAACACTTCCAAGTCCCTATTTATTCCAATTTTCCATGCTGCTAAGAACTAATCCTTCCTCTACAATATTTTATCCTTTTCTTGAGAGTCCATACCCTTCTTCTATCTCCACATGATCTCTCAAGGAGGCATCCTCTTATTAATCTATCCTCATCCTTCCTATCATCCCAATGTGTATACTAATCTTAGATTAGATGGAATAATAGGATAGGGCAGACCAAAAGAACCTCCCCTCTCTCATATATGGGCCTCTCTAGTTGGGGACGACCGACTTCTCTGTCCTGACCCCTCCCCATGCTTTTTCGATTCTATTTCCCTGCCAATGAGATACCAATGCCCAACTAAATCATACTAAGACCCACCTTTATGTATCAATTAAATACCTTTCATTAATTAATTGTAATCCTCGATTACTAATAAATTAATTTTCATTAATTAAAATCCTCTTCATTTGTTAATTAATACCCCATTGTTAATTAACTAGAAATTTCACTTTATTCTATTAATTAATGAATTTTCATTAATTAAAACTAACTTCAAATCATCTATAAGCCTCATTCAACACCTCTAAAAACTTCTCAAATAGTTTATACAAGATAATCCAGTCACATTAATTAATCTTCACTTGATTAATTAGGCCTCCTTTTAGCTCCATCCAAGTTCTATGGAGTGTATATCCCATTTAATTACTCTAATTCTTATATAATCAAACTTAATCATACTTAACCAAGCTTAATCGTACATTTTCATTATCATATATTCTTTGAGAATGACACTCTTCCTTAGAAGAGAAGGCCATAAAAACAAACCTCCACCCCCTTACCAAAACACACATTGTCTTTGAGACACACCATGTCTTTGGAAGACACAACACATCAGGGTCTTTGGAACAAACCTTGACACCTTGTCTTTGAGACATCTTGTTGAACCCTTTGTTGGAGAACAAAGAGGAGATCTGAATATGGCTCAAACCAATTTGGATCAACCTCTTTCTCCATCAACCCCCCAGGAAAGCAAATGCCACCCTCGTCTTGCGCACATTGGTTCAATGGGACACCTACGTATCTAGAGAAAATCCAAAAATAAAGGAAGGTTTATATTTCATGTTTTGATTATGAAATTTCATGTTTTTCTTTCCTTTTAACTCAATCTTGATGTAGTTGTATTAGTTGTAGATTAGGATTTACTTGCTAAGGTCTAGTTTGATTTTTACTTCTTTTACATGCATACACACATTTAATTCTTGTATTAATTAAATAAACAAGTAACTCAACTCACTTCAACTTAACTTGATATATTGCAATGTTACATTTCAAATATTTTAACGTAAAAAATAATTTTTCAATGGTAAAAAGAATTGTCTAGTTTAAGCTAACCAATAAAAGCCTTGTTAAAACCCTGGATAAACCATTCACTCACCTTTATTCATCCAAACCAAAATTATTATTTTTCTATATTTTAATTTCAAAATTTTTGTAAAAAGTCTCAACTTCATTCACTTGAAGCCGATTTTTTTCAAAACTATATCTCAAATGGTCAATAGCTAAATATCAATTTTTTCTTTAAGGAATTTTATTCTAGAGCTACCTTATCTCTAGATATTATCAATTTAATTGAGGTATTTTGTCAAATAATCACACCCATATATGCATTTATGTAAATTAAGTGTAACGAAACTCATATGTTAAGCTACAAAAATATATTATAAAAACTACAATCTAGTGAAGTAGCTCAATAAGAATGGATACAAACTACTAGATTTACAAAATAAAACAAATTTTATAAAATCTTATATTTAATTAAGTTATCTTTTTCTCCCGAGAGTTAGTTAAGTGAAAGAAATCAACAAATTCAATCACCAAGGTCTCAATTTCGATCTTTACGCCGTAGGCATTTTCACAGCGGAGGATTTTTTGTCGTTTTCGTCAACATGCTTGTGCTGCTTCTGTTCCACGTGTCTGTCCGCCTGTGCCGTTTGGTTTTGTCCATTTGTGGTGCGCCCTTTTCATCGTCATGTTTGTGCTGACCCTGTTCTATTTTGCCCCTTCCGTTCCGTGGCCTGCTCCGTTTCAGTTTTTTTTTTTTGCATTTTTTTGGCGTGGCTTTTTTACAGGGAGTCACTTTCCTGTATTTTCCTCGTCCTTCCAATGGCCCATTCTGTCCTGTTCCGTGCGGGTGCTTTATTTTGTTTTTTAGTTTTTAATACTGACCGCCTTTCTAGTCTGGTTGGCTGGCTGTCCGTGGCTGATGGTAATCTACATCTCCTGTCTTTACTGTTACTTACACCTAAATTCTTCAATCGCTGTTTTAAATCTTATTATCAATTGGGTTGCTCTCAAAAATCAATTGGGATTTGGGTGTTTTTAATTTTGTAGATATGGAGGTAGCCAGCTTCATGACATGCTGCAGCACTTGCACAGGAAAATCCAATCCCCTATTCCATTTGAAGAACACCAGAACAGGGAGACAATCATCTTTGAAACTCAAAAAATGGAACTGTGCACAGACATTGTCTACTACGACACTTTCTCTTCATCTCAGAGTTCCCACATTATCAGTTAAATCCTCTCAAGAGGACTCGGGTACTGCTTTTTTATCAGTTCCTCTCAGTCTGTTATGTTAATCCAAGCTTATAATACCTAGTAATGCAAGACACGCCCACATAATGGAATGTTAGAGGACTCTAGTAATGCTCTTTAAACTGGAGCATAGTAGCCTGCTTTTTTTTATATAAACTATACGGCTAAAGAAAGATTAATTCAATAAACAAATAAATTAATTTGTCACGGACTCTCTGTTTCTGTTAACTGAATATTGTACCCTCAGAGATTGATGATCATGTAAACATGTCGTAGAAGCCACATGTTCACTTGTTATTGCCATAATGTTTGTTAAATTTAGAGATGGCCCATTCCTTCTGGCTGACTGAATGCCCATTGGCACTGAAATTCTGAAATGTTATATATGCATGATGAGATGGTGTTGCCCAAAATGAATTAGGGAATATCCCCAATCTGAACCACCATGCTAGGTTGGTTGTTCAAGCCATTATTCGGGACACTGCACACATGTTGCATTTGCTTTTAATAGAAACCACATCTTTGTCAATATGAAAATAAACAAGTAATTGGTACAATTACATAATTAGCAACACATACACATAAATTTAACCATCTACCATAATTCTATAAATAAGGGTTTGCTAATAATGCCCGAAGGTTAAATGGTGAAATTTATCCAAATAACAGGCTCAACGTTAGTATTAGTGTTCAAATCTTAATTCTGAACAAAAAATTTACATCCAATTTCCAGCAACATCGCAATATCATTACACAATTTCTAAAAAAACAAAACAAAATTCAAGCTTCTGTAACCCATAATAATTACTTAAAAGGTTTTAGCAACTTTCCTTACTTGACAATTACAAATGATCAATTGCTGTATCATTTCACTTCTGTTTACTATAACACTCACTCCTCTGTATGTAGTTTACATTAAATTTGCAATTCATTAACTACTATATTATTTCACTTCAGTGTAACATAACAAATGGGTACAAAAATTCATTGTCAGATAATTAGCAATGGGCTCCAGTCCGATTTGTTTGTATTGATTCCCCTTGGGGATATGTATGTTAAATGTGCCAGCATGGACGATCCACACCAAAAGATCAACAAAATGCCTCACCAAGATTTAGTTCCCTTCGTTGCTGCTAAACTTATTTCCTCCAAGCATAACATTTTGGAGGCTACTTACCTGTTACATAATCATACATTTCACATTTTAACAAATTTTGAATGCATTCGAAGAGAAAATGTATGAGGTTATGGGTATTGATGTTTCTTCAGATGGATAATGGCAAACTTGACTGCTCAACCACCCATAGTTCTGTAGTATATTTTTTTGGGTGGTCATACCCTATTGTAAATCTCCCATCTGAGCACAAGATAGGAATATATTAGGAAATATAAATTTGATCAGGTTGGAGACATGTTTGTTACATATGGTCATACAATATGTTTGCGTTCTCAGATAACCCATGTCTTCTTTACGCTGCAATCAAATATTACAAATAACTAGTGTCATATTTAAAAAAGAGAGTATTCATTCTGAATATTGTGAGTATCTTATATTACTTTCATATGAGTTGTGACATTATAATGTAATCAACAGTTTTTCAGTTAAATTGTAATTATACATCTTGATGAACATTATGTGAGTTTACCTTAGGCTTGTTGGTTAATAGTCTATAAAGTATTTTCTAATACGTTGTTTGCTGAAAATCTGGGTTTACCACAAACCTTAGTTTACAAGACCTTTCAATCATCACTATTGTTTATATGCATTGCATGCATTTGGGTTTGAGTTAAACATGTATTCTCAAACTTGTATTTTACAAGACCTTTTGTCTCATCATTGTTGTTTATATTCATTGAATATATCTGGGTTTGATTACCTGTATTTAGCAAGACCATTCACTCATCATATGCATTGTTGTTGATTTAGTTTTTCATATTTTTTGTTCTGGTTAATTTCATTTGTTTTTTATAACATTCTGTTATAATTATAATAGTAATTGAATACTTAAGAAATCTGTATGTTGTATTTTTTTATTAAGTTAATTTTATTTTTTTTAGTTTTTGTTATACCATTCTTGTACAACTTACATGTTTTAATGCAGCCCAATGATCAATTATCATAGATTACCCTTATCAAAATTTATTTTGTTTGAGAGGCAAACATGTTGTGGATTTATGGATTGATGTTCTTACTTGTATGATTTCTACTCCCAATCAATTTTTAGACTACTTTGGACAATGCGAATACTAACATTGACAAAATCATTATGGAAAAATACACTGAAATACATAATGTAAAACTCTAACCACACCAGGTGGAGGGAAGGCCAATAAGTGAGGACCCACATAACTATTTCTACAGCCTAACGTGCCTACCTAGCAACCAAAGAAAAAACAACGTCAAATGGAATGCACTTACACAATTGTTCATGGTTGGAACAGTTTTAGAACTTTGGGTGTAGTTGTTACAAGTGCTGCCATACCTTGTATCTAGCTAGGCTATAGCATTTGATACTGTTATTTAATCAAGAATACAGTACGCTTGTGCAAGGTTGTGTGTACATTACTAAATTAATCAACAATATAATACATAAGTTACATCTTTATTTAATTTGCAAATTTTTACCGATTCTTTTCAGGATCAAATAAATTTGGAACCAGCTGTATATGAGACATGTGGAAAATAGCAAATGTTGCCAGCAAATTGGAACAATAGAGTTTTACATTTCAAAATGCTTTTCGGTAACAAAAAAAAGACAGCCAGATTCATCATGTAACTTGCATCCATGCACTCAGGTATTAAAAAAAAAACATATGGACATGTTTTATGTATTACACCAAATGTTTGAAAAAGCTATTGTGTTGAAAAATGCTTACAAATCACATGCCTTTGCAAATTGTAGTAATCACTTTCAAACTATGTGATTAAAGTTCTGAGGATTTAAAACTATATTTAGTAAAGTGAAACTCAGATGTATTTTCCTTTTCATTAATGGTTAGGAATTAATGTTATTGTGTGCTTGTAGTTAGCTCTAACAAGGTAGTTCATTTGCAAAAATGGTTTGCTTGAAAGGTTCCAACTCGATTTCAAAAAAATCATTTTTGTTCGATGCTGGATGCACAACTATCCCTTGCACCACCCTCTTCATAAACATCTTCTCCACTGTCTGCAATTTTTATAAAGAAGAGGAGTGCACCAAACACAGAGGATCAAAAACTAAAGTTTTGCCAAACAAACTAAACAGTATTAAGGGTCACAAGTTGAAAAGACCACACAAAGATCGTGTTTGAATGTGAGTTTTTCCCTCTGAAATACATTAGACTATGAAAATACCACAAACTATGATTTACAATTTCCAAGCACAAAATTTTCATACTAGTAACTTTCTATTCATGTTACTTCTCTGCATATTTTGTTTACTCTAATCTGTTGTATGTTCATTTACAGTCTTCTTATGCTGCTTTTGTCTGATTTTTAATACTCCTCAGCTGTAATCATAAAAAAAATATTCACAAACCTCGAAAAGCATTTACAAACAATGTATCAAAATAACAAAGGAAACAACCATCACAAAAAACAGCGTTGCCCACCATCCTCCACGACGTATATTTGCTCCCCTCAAAAAGGGAGCAACTGCTAGTTATTTTACCCCCAACATTTAAAATGAGGTATTGATGCATCACTTCGTAGTTATAGGGGGTCCCTAAGTTACACCTATCATTTACTTGATAAAACTTATCCACATCTATAGGCCTCGTTACACATAATTTTTTTTCTTTTTAAGAGAACGTTGACATAAAGGTAATGCCATACATATAGCTTTTATCTTCTAGAGAACGTTGACTTATAGTATTGTCATCTAGATAAGGTTTGAATTGGTCAAACGTATAAAGCACAACACCTTGATAAAATAGAAATATGTATTAATTTTGATTTTTAATTAGCTTTGTTTGATTTCTTTTTAATTTTATTTGATTTATTGTTTAGCTTTATTTTATTAATTTTTATTTGTAATTTGTTTGATTTCTTACAAATAAAGATTGCATATTGGACTAGAAGCATTGGATTTGGGATTTTACAAGAAAAGTGAAATTTGAAATTGAACTTGTAAGCCATCAAGTTGGAAATTGGAAGTTGGAAGCTTAAACTCATTTTCTACAGAATTGTAAGTTCGCACCATCATTTTTTTCAATATTTCAAAAAAAATTGTAATATAATTTTTTTAATAATATTCTCATTAACTTTAATGATGTTTATGGATCTTCAAATTAATTAGTGCAACATTATTTTTTATCAAAAAAATAAATCTGTGAAAAACTATGAAATTGATTAGTCCAATCTATTATATCCAAAATTAAATAAAAGTCCCATAACTATGGGAGAATATTCCAAAGAACAACATCCATATAAAATTTAGCTCAAATTATGTATTTTGTAATAGTTATTATAACTAGCAATCACATGTGTACAATGCAATGTGAACATCGAACAATATAAGTTCTTTTTAATTGGACCATTGGGATTCCTCCATTTGTTGTGCTAGACAATATTTTTCCTAGAATTAATTGTATTAGTCTCCTAGTCCAGGTATTCCAAATGTGGATCGTATACCCTAGGCCTCAAATCTAGTTAGCATACATATATATAATACAGAGTAATTGTAAGAAGAAACATTCTATTAATTCATCTTCTTGATCATAAAATTATCATGCCCTTAAGCTCCACTACTCCTTTATGAAGCCTTTAACTTCTACTTTGGTTGTACTCATACCCTTAATCTCCTCCTTCGACCTCTGAGGTCTACCTTTGGTGTTTTTATTTATTGGTTCCTGCTACACCATTATTTGTTGCTTCTTTTCAGTGTAAAACAATGCGGTTAATAATTTGCTAATGCAATAAAACCCTTTTATTGGCCCAATCTAAACCAAACTATATAAATAAATTTAACATCAAAATAAAAAGGAAAAGATAATCACCAACACTAACCTTCGGCCCTCTTGAGAGCATTCTTGGGCTTCTCAAAAGTTGTCATCTTGTTAAACCCAGATAAATCTCAGACAGACCTAAATCTGAAGACGATATAAACTTATAGGGGGCGATAAATTGCATATAGAAATATTTTTTACAGTGTCGAGTGGAGTACAAACGTTTACAGTTGACAATATAATACATGGATGCATGTAATATACAACTTAGCCATTTTTCCTCACAATTGTAATGGCTCCTTTTCCCTATGTGTGTATTTTGGTGAGAGCAACTACTGCCTTTCCTAAGAGCCTAGAGCCAATTGAAGCAACAAATGGAGGTTTGGAATAATCCCCAATAGGATGTTGGATGGGTCTTTTGGGATGCATCAAAATTCTCTTGTTTATATCATTCAGGGTCACATCTCCTTTAACTCCACTGGGCTTTAAAAAAACAAATGGATAGGCCAATACAAGGGTAACTAACCTGGCTTTCTCCTTGGGAGTTGAAGGAGGATAATTATTGACTTTCTTTATACCTAAACCCAAGAATACAAACATAACACCTCAATTATATGATGTTAGAGAGTCTATTATTGATTAAAAACAAATAGATAGGATCATTAAGGCCAGTTTAATATACCCTCAATTGAAGGTCTCTTAATTAAAGGGTTTTCTTCAAATGGCTATAAATTAGCATTCTTTGGGACTTGGCTTTCTACAAATAAAAAACCATAATATTAAATGATTAGAACTCTCTACAAACCCCAACATTCAATAAACACCATTAATAATGATTTCATTTACCTTGTAGATAAGTCCAAGAACACCAAATACAGTAAAGGTTCAAAATGGTTTTCTCCCCATATTTCAGCTGGGAAACATTTCAAGTAGGAAATGTTGCCATGTGCAAGGGGAATTTCCTACAACTTAGCTTTAAAGTGGAGTCTCAAGGATTCAGAAAGACGAACATGAACAACACTAAAAAAGTAAAAGGATTTGGACAATTTTGATGGATAACTCAAAGAACACCAAATACAGTAGAGGTTTAAGATGGTTTTGCCTTGCATTTGACATCAGGAAACATTTCTAGTGGGAAACAAAATGTGCAGTGGGGGTTTCCTACAACATAGCTTTAAATAGGAGGATTCTCCAAGGATTCAGATAAACAAACATGAACAACTTAAAAAAAAAACAAAAATATTTGAACAATTCGATGGATAACTTGAAGAACACCAGAAATATATCCAGATATGGAATGAGAAACAACAACCGTGTCATTAGAAACTGACGATCCATCAAGATGCACGCAGGGAGACCCTGATCCTCAAATGGTGGATGGTTCTTCAAAATATTATGCTGGAGGCATAACAGAAGCTTAAACCTGCATATAATCTATATAATATTTTCTACCATCACATTGGAGAAAAGGATCAATCAAAATATCCCTTACAGGCAACCTATAGGGTGCTGTTACAAGACGTTTTTCAATGAATGCCTTTACTTGTGCATCTTTTATTTTATTTAGGGCAGCAGGCTTTATACCTTGAGGAAAACATCTGAATAAACAAAGTTATTCCTGGATGTAATGATTAGACTTCGCTAAGTACACATTAATCACATATTTTTATTAACAACAAATTAATCTCAAGAGAAGAGAAGAACTTAAAGATGTTACTTTCTTATAAATTTGAGCTGGATTATTACATTCATTGTATGGATACTCAAAATTCACCATCTCCAATAGGCACATACCAAATGAATAGATGTCAATCAATTCATTATAATCTTCTTTATAAAGTTCTGGAGCCATAAATTCAGGAGTTCCTAAAGATAACAGATGCTAAACTTAATTAGACCCAATGATTACCATCCTTAGAGAGTGCACACATAAAGCAAATGAAAGGTAAAAGATATAAATAAAACTTACCAATAACACTATGAGCATGTGTCTGCCACAGTAACGTGGCCAAATCAAGATCCCCAATCTTGACCTCACTATGGTTACTATTAACAAAGATGTTGTCACATTCTAAGTCTCTATGAATAATTGGAGGATTATGACTATGGAGATAAAGTAAACCCCACAGAATTTTCCTTGCCCAACCCTTGACAGCCTTCATGTCAACATGTTTATGTTTCTTCTGATATTTGTACAAAATCTTAGGTCGACATGTTTATCTCCGCAATGATGTCCATAATAGCTAAAATGAGCGTAATAATACTATCATTGCTTCTCACTAATTTTAGTGAAAGATAAATCTAATGTAACTCTATAAGCATTTAGGGTTTAGGGAATTTTGAAAAACTAACTGCCTTAGAGTGCCGGATGTGAAAATCTTTGTTATGATATTCACAGTCTTGTTTTTATCATCTATCCATGAATTGTAGAACTTGGTAATATTCTTATGTTTTACGGTCTTCAATAGATGTACTTCAGAATACAATCTCTCTAGATCATTAGGATTATGCAAAAGTTCATCAATCCTCACTTGGTTCCAAGACATTTTATCCCCTCAACCTCATCAAATGTCTTGTAGTTGTACCAAAAAATTAAGGGAAAAAACAAAGAGGTAGTTGTAGCCTGACTTATAATGAAGTGATTCACATTGAATAACTCCTTGAGCTACATCATTGGAAAATCACTTTCCAAGCTGCTATCAATCCACTGCCTAGTCCCAACAACACTCGAATCTTCAGGATTGACCTGAAATGGAGTGTGATAAGGAACCAAGTCTCCATCTCTATCCTTGGCCATCAATTCCTGGGCTTGAAATAATCTAGGGAAAGCACATGAAGCAGTAACTTTACTCCAAATCACCACATTGGGAGAAGTTAGATAATTAAGGCATCTCGGAGGCTCGGGCCTTCTGGAAGAGAAAACTGAAATGCCCAAAATGTTTGACAATATGCTTCTTGGAAAGTCAGGTTCTTCGTCAAAGACCTAAGAATCTTCAGCAACAATCTTATTTTATGGACTACTCCTTATGTCAGCAGCCTACAAACAACATTAAATACATCGCCCAATTGATTAAAAAAATACAAGGTTGGCACATAATATGCAAAATAAGTTTGAAGCTCTTGTCATGTCCTAGTGGCAATTACAACGCAAATTATTGATCCAACACTTACACCTGCAACTACGCGCAGTATAAGGCAATTCTCTATTAAACAAACCAAATCAGCTCTGACATAAAATATAATATATTGTAAGCCCCCTTTTTGGCGGTGCCTCTGCAATTCAGAAATATAGGGAATTTGAAAACCCTGAACCAATTGCAAATATAACATGTAACTGTCGTTGGTATATGGTTCTGTGCAATTTAACCTTCCATGCATCACATCAAAGATAGCCACGTATTCCTTCAACATATGTAATCTCTTCCACTTAATTCTTAAAAGACTCTCTTATAGTGTTGAGTCGAGCTATTTGAACTATTAATGGTAATTAGGTGTTTTAAAAATTGTGGAAATGAGAAGACATGCCAAGTAAATATATATTAGTATATAGTCTCATGTTTAGAGTAATAGTTTTTTTTTCCAAAATTCGTTAAGTCCGTAAGTCCATAGATTGATTAAAAGTGTCAACATTTAATATAAAATCTACGTGTCTTTGAGATTTCAATTCATGAAGTGTAAAATGTGGGTTTAGAATTTTTAGTATAGTTTTTTTAATTACTGAAAGTCATCTATGGGCACTTGGTTGTAAATTTAGTTGTTAAGTCAAAGTCAATTAAAGTCATCAAGTGTCTTAAAACAAAAAATAATTTTTTTTAAAAAACTCATAGATATATTGTTGGGTGAATCTAATATCTGATGTATATGGAGAAGGTGTTTGTTCTATTTAAATGGCACGCAATTAAATTTGAAGATCAATTTTTATTGAGAAAGAAATCAAGATAGTTGAAGAATGCAGGTAACAAAGGAAGGATGTCAAACAACGACCTCCCATCAGTCACTAATAATGGGTTGCGTGGTAAATTAATATATATTTTGTTCAATGTGCTTTCAATATTTTCTTTATGTTGTGTTGTATCCTGATTAGAGTTCATGATATTTTACTACACTGAATAAACCTTTGGTTTACAATTTTGAAAAAAGAAGCTTGTTCAACGAATCTAGCTCTTGGGGGGCAAGAGAACTTCTCCACCTCCATTAAAAATGATCTATATGGCTCGCTAGGTTGGTGAAGCATTGTGTTGGAGGATTACATATCGATCCCCACCCACTAAAAATTAGTTAGAATTATTAATTACACAATCCTTCTTTGTAAATTGAATAGCCATTTTTTATTTTGGATGCAAATGCATGTGATTTGGGTGACCATTGATGGCTCTGTCTGTGTGCCCAAACATTCTAGTGCATTGTGGTCAGATATAACAAAGTGGTAATTTTAAAAATACCCTCTAGGTAAATCAAATAAGAGTTTGTACTCAGTAATGTATGAAAATGTATGACGTCTCAATATTAAACTTTTGCTTCAGCAAGTTCGATAGAAAATCTTTTTGTCATCATTTCATGTTGTCCAGTTATTCAGTTGGGGAACCTAAATGTCATGCAATCAAGTTGCATGGATGACAACGGCCGTTAAAAAAATGGCAGGAGCTTGACTATCTTTGAATTTTATTTTTTTACAACAAATCCATAAATTCATTTTCCAAACTAGAGTAAAACATCATATGTTTGACATAACACATGAAACAAATGGTGCAGATTCATTTGAACGTCGATGTACATAACAATCATAATCGTCCACGTGGTAAGAAAGGATAAGTCGTGGTCAAAACTAATTACTTACAATAAATCCAGTATAAAATCACCACCTACTCTCACGTCTCTGTTCATGTGATGTGGTAGCTTGAACACAACCATTGGCGTCAGGCTCACTTCCACTTTGGTCTACCAAGCCAAATTCTTGAGTAAGTTTTTCTTTTTGTTTATACTTCTTGTGGCTCAAGGGTTCAATTCTTAGGGAAAATACCATGGCTTTCCTCATAGGGAAGTATATTATACTAATCCCCAAACTGCTACTTCATGTAACATTTTTTCTTCCATTTCTGAAAAATGCATTTTTAGGGGTGTTTCATTGTATTGGCACACCAAAAGCACTCGAACCTGAGACCTTGGACCACTAGTAAAGCACCTATAAATATGCTTTTTGGGCATAAAAAATCAGAGAGCACGTCCCTGTCACCACATCTGGGGAGACTTCACATGGATTTTTTCCCCCTATAGACCCTTCAATAGTTATATGATCTATTTAGGCCGCAGTTCATCTTGTATTGAGGAATTATGAATCTATTTATTTACTTTTCTCATTGTAGGTGATTCCTGGTGTTTTTTTAATCTATGTTAATCTATCCAAGAATATCACATAGTGTTGTAAACAAATTATCAATTGTGCCTCAACTACAGGTGATGCAAAAACCATAGTTATGGATATAGTCACCATGGTTAAAACTTAAAAGGAATGTTTTATTTAATTTGTATGATTACATGACTATTTCTTCAATGTGATCATAGGTTGTTGAACCTAGTGTTGTGCATTCTTAAGTTGTGCACACTGGATACTTTAAGTATGTTATTTAATTATTTGTGTCATAAAATATCTTATGCAAAATATTGTTTTATATCCGCCAAGGGTGAGAATGTAAGACTTGTTGCGATCTAGAAATTAGAGGAAGCACTTAGTGTCTCAATTTTGGTGAGATTTCTCCCATACATCATGATGTGAAATCATTGATTTTGGGTTTAAAAATATGAGGTTATGACAAGAATGATCAGTAAACAATTTAACAAAGGAAAACTTTATCCTCATGTTTTATAAATAACATTTGCAGGTTTGAGAGAGGAAGGTTGTAAAAATATAGTGGTTTATGGTATGGTACCTTGCTTCAAAACAAAAGTTTGTGTCGTATCTCAATGATTGCTTAGTGGATGCACAAGAAGCATTTATCTTCATAAAAGACGATATGTTTAGTCTATTCTTAATTATATCCTTAGTGTGAGAGAAGAGACTTTAATTCTTTCTTATGGTGTATGTTATATGCGGGTTTTGGATACTTGTGGTTTCTCTATTCACTACTTTGGGCCATGGCCTATAGTCACCCATGGTGCCTTTGTCTGAAATTATTCAAATGGTTGTTACTGCTATGTTAAACGGTGTATATACCATGTATTATCTCTTGCACTCGATCTTCTAATTATCATCTATATAATTTTAACACTGTATAAGTTGATTTTAGTTTTAAAAACATTGAAATCCAATGCCATTTATTGATAGAGAACTTGGATATTTTATTGGAATAAAAAGTAATTATAGCAAAAACAAATGGAGTGAGAGCACATGGATTGTACTTTTGGAAAACCAATGCCAACCATTGATTAGAGAATAGATTGGATTCAAGCATTGTGAGGAATAACCAAAAAACAAACATTTGTGTGTGGAGGATGATTGAAACCTTCCAGTGGCATGAAGAAGAAATATGCAAAGATTTATTTCAGTGAGGAATATAATGGGCCTTAATTCTGTTGATCTATCACATACTTTCATTAAAGAGGTTTATAGGACTCTTCTTAAAAATACTTCTATTCAAGAGGCTTGTAGAACCCTTCTTAACAATGTCCCGAAGTTCACATCTATAATAACAAAAGATTGTCCAAGAGATTATGGTCTTAGAATCCCATACAGAGCCTTTAGTACTTATATGATCTTTTCAAGCCACAATGCAACTTGTATCGAGGAATTGTGAATCTATTTATTTATTTTTGTTTCTCACTATTTATCCATCTAAGAACATCACCTAGTATTGTAAATAGATTCTTAGTTGCGCCTCATCTCCAAGTGATGCAAAACCCACATTTGTGGATATAGTCACCATGGTTAAAACTTAAAGGGAATTTTATATTTAATTTCTATGATTATTTGATGACTGCTTCAATGTTATATTTAGGTTGTTGAGCCCAATGTTGTGAATTCTTAAGATGTGCACACTAGATACTTGAAGTATATTTTTTAATTTCATTTGTGCCATAAAATATCTTATGCAAAATATTGTTTTATAGCCAAGGGTGAGAATGTAAGACTTTTTGTCGTCTAGCAGTTAGAGGGAGAACTTACTGTCTCAATTTGGGTGAGCTTACTCCTATACATTATGATGTGAAATCATTGATTTTGGGTTTAAAAATATGAGGTTAAGACAAGAATGAGAAGTAAACAATTTAACAAAGGTAAAATTTATCCTCATGTTTTATAAATAATGTTTGTGTGTTTGAGAGAGGAAGGTTGTGAAAATATAGTGGTTTATGGTATGGTTGTAACGCCCAAATTTTACACACACAATTACAACACTAAAAATACTAGAATATATTTTTTGTGACTTAACATTCTAGTACACAAGACACTACAGGAGATCACTTAGGACAACACACAACACATGATATGTTTGCACAAGCATTAACCCACATAGAAAACATAAATAAACGTGATGCACATCAAGGACACTTCCTTTTTTTGACCGACAAGACATAACATAACGATTCATAACAAAATGATTCAACTAAAAAAAACTTGTAGATATGGTCCTTCCCACATTTATT
>CM034146.1:80951605-80981745 GCA_019776745.2 Taxus chinensis | reverse complement strand
TCGGATGGCATAAAGGTCGGTGATGGATACTTTCTTAGCAATGTTAATGGAGAAGTGATCCAAGAAATATTGGGCTAGTTGGTTAAAAGAGAAGATTGAGTGCTGGGTTAAAGCACTGTACCACTCTAAGGCGGGTCCTGATAAGGACATGGGAAATGTGCAGAGTAGCAAGGCATCATCATGGGCAATCAAATAACAAGCATGTCTAAATGATCGCAAGTGCTGTTGAGGATCCTCTTTACTATTAAAACGAGTAAATTTCAGTAGTTCCCATTGAGGAGGATATGAGTGAAGGGGAACATAAGGGTGAATGGGCTCCCGAAAAACTTTCTCGTATGTCAAGGCGCTACGACTTCCCGACACAGAAGCCTCCAGATTTTGCATTTTGTCCATCATTTGTTTGATGAAATCTGTGGTTGGATGAGATGATGGTGCGGTTGTGGCAAACGGAGGAAAATTGGGCCAAGGGCCTCCACTAGACAATGGTGGGGTTAAGTGTTGATAAGGTATGGAGGATGAATATGTTGAGGTGACATAATAGGGATGTCCCATATAAGGTGTTGAGGTTACTGGATATGTGTATGGGAATGAAAAGGTAGGCAGAGCTTGAGAAGGAAAGGTCATGTGGATAGGTGGCAGAGAGCAAGTCATGAATAGAGTAGTCTGCAAGAGAGATGAGGTAGGGGCAGTCGGTGGTAATGATATGTGGGGTCCAAGATTAGCCAAAGAAAAGCCAATCTGAGTCGTATGAACCTCTGAAGCTGTCGGATTGGGAGACGGGGCTAGAGATGCAGGAAGCAAGGCGGTATTATCAGGTGGAGTGGGAGCTAAATGAGCAGCTATACTAATAGGCTTACCAACAAGGAGCTGACCATCAGGCGTACGGTCAGGGGTATGGGACAAATAGTATTGTACAGTGCTAGAATTAGCATCCAGAAACTTGTCAAAGTCCTTGTCTCCTACGGGAATTTGGGGGATCTCACTGGTGTCTGTAGGATTCCCCACAGAATGTGAAGGGGGTGATTCAGGTAAAGAAACAGAGCAAGCATGTGAAACCATGGCGGCAGCTTTCTTTCGAGTGATAACAACCATGGACAGGTGTTCACAGTAGGGTTTCAATCTATCCGGAACAGAAACAGCCTTAGAATGGTGAAATTGGCAGGTTGCTGGTTTGTCAGGGGTTGTAGAAGACAGTAACCGATATCGGTCTAGTATCCGATGTTGGTTATACTATAGTCGACGTCAGTCAGGTAACCGATGTCGGTGTAAGAAGTCTGGGTTAACAAGATATAAAAGGCTGCTAATTTGATTTTTAATAACGTTTAGTATACGTGTCCAATTATTGATCACAGAAGACAGAGTATGAGAAAGAAAACAGAACTAAAAACAAGCAAGATGCACACACAAATCCAGAGATTAACCCTAGGGTTAATTTTAATTATCGTGGGCTTATGCCTTTAGACGTAGAATGATGTGAGAATCCTAAACAAGAGACTTAGGGGAAATGTCAAGTTGTTTTGGCTTATAAGGTTACCTCAATCGGGCGGAGGAATACCGCGGAAAAAAAAGGGGGATGTTTGAGCTGTTGTGTTAATTGTGAAGTGATTCGGTATGTGTTGTGCAGTGAATGTAAGATTAATTTCCTGTCAATACCGTGGATATCACCCCCACATGTACGACCTGTTACTTAATCTACATTCACTAGAATTGAAAAACAACAAGCAGGAATGCAATGCACATGTTTTAAACCCAAATCGAAAATTATGTTCGATGAGGCAAGAGAGATGACTTTCACTAATGCGAAACTAGGAAAGCAAGACAAATTCTTTATGAAATATATAACAAAAGTAGCAATAGCAAGTATGCTTCCTAAAATGAAAATAAGCAAGAGAAATAGAAACCCAAGATGGGTCCCACCGGGCGTGCCAAAATGTTTCACTCGGAATGTTTCGTTCCTTTTAGAAACAGATAAGGTTAGGGGCTAGGAGGAATACCTGTAGAATGTCGAGATGGTGTGCGCATACCATAGAGAAAGATCAGGCTGATTGCGAAGAACTCCTTTTTGTCTTGGAAGGACTACCTGCAAATAAGAACACAAGACCACAAGATTTTGATTAGACAATAAATGAGGAAATTGCCTTGGGCCCAGGAAATATAAAAATTCCTTTCGAAGGTGGTCAGTTTCCTTGCTAATATGAATTAACACAAAAGACTGTAAAATATCAATTAAGTTGCTTCGTTGAACTGGGTAGGGGAAAGGCTGGTTTTCTGGTTTTGATCAGAGGAACCGATGGTGGTTACTGATAACCGATGCCGGTTACTGATAACCGATACTGGTGGGTTCTAGGATCTATAGGTTAGTTGCTTTGTGGGGTAGTTGTGTTGTTTGTAAGGCTGTATATAGGTGGTATTAGGAAATAAGGTGATGAGAGGTAGATGAATGATAGTTAGAGGTAATATGCATGTTGGGTAGTGGATTTAGGGATGGATTTATGAGGACTATAATTCAAAAGGCATAAGAAATGTTATAACAGAGGACATGCAAGATGTGACTTACTGGTTTTGACGAAGATGCAAGCTGATCTCCTTTGCTGTAAACACTTATGGTATTTCCACTCGTCTCTGCTCGGTCAAGTGAAGGTCTAGACTCTCTCGATCGCTCCTGATGCTCTTTCTTGATCCAAAGAATCCTTTTCTCTGATCCAAAAATGAAATTCCGATCCTTTGTTTTTGGTTTGGGGAGCCAATTTACAGGGAACTGATGGCGGTTGCGTAACCGATGGCGGTCGAGTAGGAACCGGCATCGGTAAGGAAAAAGTAGGCTATTTTTAGTAAAATAGCCCACCTTCCCTGCTTTTCTCCCGAAGAGATCAGTTGCGGGCTTGGTCAAAGTGGCTAGAAGGTCGGTTTTGGGTGCGAGTAAGGAGGCAATTAGTTATGGATGTGAGTCTAGACCAAGTCATAGGTCTTAATTAGGTTAGTTTAGGGTTAGGGCTAGGTCAATGATGAGGTGGAAAAATGAGGTGGCAGGTAAGGTGATGTGGATTTATCAATTACAAGGTAATTAATAAATAATTGTGTAAGGTTTAGGTGATGAGGTTAAGTTGCGAGATGAGATGCGGGTCACAAGGGGTCGTAAGACACAAATTTGGTGTCTACACTTACAACCTCTGTTCTCCCACCTGACCTTACAAGTAACGGAAAACGCACTTTTCTTAAAAATGTTTCTCGTTATGTCGTCATGGGGGGACTCCTCTATAAATGTGGATTTGATGGCATCCTCCTTAGATGTCTAACTGGCACGAAGGTCACCTATACCAATCCAACAAGTCCATGACGGATTTTTTTTGTGGACATTTTTAGTGGTCTTGCTGTGGCCAAACGGATCCTTCGCCTAGGCTATTATTGGCCTACTCTTAATAACGACTGCTTACAAATATGTAGTAAGCATATGTATTATGTTTCAACAACATGCCAACCTTCAACATACTCCTAGCCGTCCGCTACAGGTCACACAAGATCTTTGAGCCTTTCTCACAATGGGGTTTTAGACCTTAATTGGTGAGATTCACCCGCCCTCTTCACAAACGTCACAATTGGATAATCACAGCAAACCGAATATTTACACTAAATGGGTGGAGGCCATTCCACTCATTTCAACCTAAAAAGAAGAAAAAATCGTAGTAGAGTTCATTAACCATCACATTATCTGTCGTTTTGAGTGTTCCTCATTGCCTGATAACAATACAATGGAAAATCTTTCTAAAAATAAGTTGTTACAAGACCTTTGTGACAACTTTGGTATCAAACTTAGCTTCTCATCACCTTACTATCCATAAGCAAATGGTCAAGCCAAATCTTCTAACAAAACCATTGACCAATATTCTCATGAAAATTTGTTAACGATTCTGGGAAAAATTTGGCCCTGATCACATCCCCTTTTCCCTTTTGGGCTTATCATACCAGTATTATTGTACCTCCACTAATGCCACACTCCATTTTTCTTTGGTTATATGGTACCGAGGCTGTCTTGGCCTCTCGAAATACAAAATACCCTCTCCTAAGAATATCTCTCCAGGATATTCTCACCAATGATGATTTCCGCCAAGAGTGGTTAGCCCAATTGGAGCTTCTTGACGAACGTCGTCTTACAACTCTTGACCACCTTCAAATCTATCAAAAGTGCATCAAGCGTTCTTATGATAAGCGACTTCATGAGCGTACCTTTAAGGTTGGTGATCTTGACCTTAAAGAGAATCAACATGTAACCAAACTAGAAAAGAGCAAACGTGGAAAAATTTACTCCAAATGGGATTGGGCCTTACATTATCACTCACACTTATGGATCAAGGCACTTATCATTTTGGCTTATTCACTCAATGGTAAGCCTGAGCCTGAACCCCTTAATGCCTTGCACCTAACCGACCATTCTACTGTTGAATTTAGTGTTTATATCACTCTTTTTATCTACCTTTGCGCTCATCCCTTGAGCTCATACACCTTGTTTTCATGCATTTCAAAATAGAATCACGCTCACTGTGGTTTTGGTCATCATCTCCTCTTAAAGATTCATTTCCCTTTTTTAGTCTGGTCCATGACTTAAAAGTATCAAAATAACTCTCAATTATACAATTATGGGATATTCTTGAGTCAAAATTCTTACAAAACTAAATGATTCATGCCAAATGGATAGCTATACACAAAAGACACATCTACTATTATAAATAGACTTCTCCCCTGAAGGATAGCTATACACAAAAGCCACATCTGCTATTATAAATAGACTTATCCCCCGAAGGACAGCTATACACAAAAGCCACATCTGCTACTATAAATAGACTGCTCCCTTGAAGGATAGCTATACAAAGTCAGCCTCTATCAGAAGCTTCTCGCATTGATCAGCTTTGTTGAAGAGCTCAAGAACAAAAACATGCATATCCCATATAGACTTCCCGCATCGATCAGTCTATATTTTAGAAAAAAAATTAAAAGCAGTATTCCAAAGCACTTTTTGAGTCATGGACTTGTCTATTCAGGTTTTGGTTCTCTTTTCATCAGCATACTCACCTTATTATACAAGTTCTCTGCACCCTAGCTATACCATCCACCTCATCGCACCATTTCTTCAAAACCACAAAACTCAAGGGACGTGAACGTATATCTGATTATATTGTGATTGTACAACTCTTTTTCACCTATCGACTTCTCGCCTATACAAAGGTATACCTAGGGATTTCAAGTTCATCCTCCGATAATACGTGGTTTTGTTTAGCTCTTTCTTCCAACTACGGGACACTTTTCCCTCTTTTACCCTGAATCTAGGATTATGTTGTTGACCTTAAATCAAGAACACGATTCCCTAATACTTTGGGTAGGCTAACCTTCGCTTCACCTATACCTACACCAATACCTCCAATACCTTACCAACACCAATAACATTACCCTATCAATATCAATATTTTTTTTACCAACCAACAACTTGCCTAACCACAACCAAATTGTTTGAATTCACCTCTCCCTGGTCTTAAGGGAGAACTACATCAGTCTGAGGCCCCTCCTTGCTTTGTGCAATGGGCTATTTAGGTAGCACTTAGGAGACATGGGGTCTCCCAAGGTTAGCTCGACCATCCCCTACCATAACCTCTCATATGTTGTGTTTTCCTTAAAAATATAAATATTTTCACGTATTTATATTGATAACACTCACCAATCGGCCCAACCCAAGGCCGTAACCAACCAATCAGCCTGACCTAAAGCCTTAACCAATCAATCGGCCCGACCCAAGGGCACAACCAAACCACTCGGCCCGACCCAAGGCCGCAACCAACCAATTGGCCCGACCCAAGGCCGCAACCAACCACTCGGCCCGACCCAAGGCCGCAACCAACCACTCGGCCCGACCCAAGGCCGCAACAAACCAATTGGCCCAACCCAAGGCTCCAACCAATCAGGCTTGACCCAAGGCTGCAACCAACTAATCAGGCCCGACCAACGACCATAACCAACCAATCTGGCCTGACCCAAGCCCTCCACAACTAATCAATCGGCCCGACCCAAGGCTGCACCCAACCAATCAGGCCCGACCCAAGGCTGCACCCAACCAATCAGTCGGCCCGACCCAAGGCCACATCAATTAAGTACCTCACCCAATACCCACAAATTATGATTTTATCCACCCATCATGTAGCTTTATTTGTTCTAATCGCACTCACCTGTTCTTGTTTTTTAGCATGATTAGGATACTTGAATTAATCAATCTGAACCAACTTTGCCTAGACCGAGACCGTGACATTTATATCTCAACAAAACCAACCATTTTGGTTACTGTCGATCATGCCTAAATGTTCCTGTACCTTACCCGTTTATATCCCCTAGAGCTACTTCCTATGCTCTTGGTATAACAGGATTATATCACCCTTGTTTTGAGAATAAACTATCGACCTTTTGCCTATGAATTTGCTTGTTTGCTCTTCAAAATCATGTACCCTGGTCGCACTTATTGCATTTCAACATGCGTCTGCTTCCTTGAACTTACCCCACCATCTTACCATCATCTCAACACCATTCACCTTTATCAACCCTATCCCTGATTTCACATCACCTCAATCTGTGATAGATTTGAGGGGGATTACCTATACCCTTAACTGGGGCAATCACTTCTTATTTATTGTCAGTGCAGCTTTACAAGACAAGCTACACGACAACAAGGGGCTAATGTAGACACCAAATTTGTGTCTTATGACACCCTATGCCCCACATATCATTTCAAAACCTAACCTCACCACCTAAACCTTACACAATTATCTATTAATTACCTTATAATTAATAAATCCACATCTCCAAACCTGCCACCTTATTTTGTCACCTCATCATGACCTAGTCCTAACCCTAAACTAACCTAATTAAGACCTATAACTTGGTCTACATCGACACCCATGACTAATTACTCCTCACCCGCATCAAAACCAACCTAATAATGACTTGACCAAGCCCACAACTGATCCCTCAGGAGAAAAGGAGGGAAAGTTGGCTATTTTACTAAAAATAGCCCACTTTGACTTAACCGACATCGGTTCCTACTTGACCGCCGTCGGTTACGTAACTGCCATTGGTTCCCTGTAAATGACCTCCCCCAACCAAAAACAAATGATTGGAATTCATTTGAAAGATCTGGAATTCACTTGGCAGAGCAAAGACAAGTGAAGAAAAGAGAAGAGTTTACAGATAAGGACATCAAGCCCAAGACTGCAACGGAGTAACCAGAGGACATCGACACTCATCCAAGCATTGGGAGAGAAGATAGCTCACTTTTGATTGTTAGATCATCCCACCTGAGCCTTTCCTTCGTCATCACAATCTTTGGACCTGTATCTTCATCAGGAACTAGTAAGTAGTTTCTTGTACATTCTTAAATACCATTTCTGGAACTTCTGATTCCTAGTAATTATAAGCTCACTCCTAGATCTACTACCCGATAGCACCCTGCATCTAACCTTCATTCCTCTACCCCTACATTGCCCCAAAAATAGCTCCCACACTCTCTGAGTCTTCTCCATCACCCTATTGCCTACCCCTAATCATTTACCAACCTTATAAACACCATAACCACCTTATAACCAACCTTCATTGAAAGCCCCTAAATCACTGCCCCTGCCGATATCGGTTATCAGCAACTGGTACCGGTGTTATAACCGTAGTCAGTTATACAGTGACCGGCATCAGTCACTGTGACTCCAACCAAAACCATTCTTTCCTCTATTGCTTTTTAACGAGGTAACTAAAGTGTAATTTTGCAATAACTTCTTTGTTATCATTTGTGTTAATTCGTGTTAAAAAGGGAACTGACCACCTTCGAAAGGAAGTCTAATATTTCCTGGGCCCAAGGCAGTTCCCTCATTTATTGTCTAACTATAATCTGGTGGTCTTGCATTCTTATTCACAGGTAGTCCTTCCCAGATAAAAAGGAGTCTTTCCAATCGGTCTAATCTCTCTCTACGGTACACGCACACCCTCCCAACACTCAACAGGTATTCTTCCTAGCCCTAACCTTTATCTGTTTCTCAAGAGAATGAAAGGATAGAAGCAACTCTATTCTAAGAATGGAAACATTATGTGCAAAACACAAGGGCCATTATTACCAAGACCATATAGTCATTGTCGGTATTGATATTCCCTCATATGCTAAGCATAGGGCCCAACAGGAAGCTAGTGAGAGGACTAGGTACATGAATCACAGCTCAGGTAGCACAGGGGGTCATTGTCCCCAGAGATAGGGTCAGGGTGAGGTTACTGGCTCTGGGAGACCATGCCCAATAGAGGGCTAGGGGGAGGAGATGGAGGTTTGGAATGGTTTGATAGAGGGTGGAAAGATGTTGATAGGGTGATTTACAGGGAGGGAGGAGGAGATAGGTGAGATTAGAGAGGAGGGCCTTAGGTGGGGCTGACAGATTTATGATATTGTATTATGATTTTGATTTTGATATATATACCATCCTTCAAGTTGAAGATTTTGTGGTATTGTATATGAGATTTTCTGAGACACTTGTATCCCTGTGTATATATGTATTGATACATAGACATTCCTCTTTGTATAATTGATTAGTATTGGATGGATGATGTAATCACTTTAATTTCCATTGTTATTATGTACTATGGGAACTAGGTGAGTTAGGCATGATTGATTTGAGGTCTTGTAGGCATGATGGAGTTGGGTATAGGCATGGTTTAGTCAGGTATAGGCATGGTGGAGTCTAGGTAATTTCCAAGTTATTGATCTTATGGAAATAACGTATTTTATGTATGTTATGGTTAAATTTCCAAGTAATTAATACCATGGAATTATGAAATAATTTAAATAGAATATGGTCATGGTGGTAAAATGGTAAGTATGTATATTTTATGATCTATTAATTTCCAATTTTTTGTGTAAATGGAAACAAATTAGGGTAGAATGTGAACGTAAAGGGGGGGAAATTTGGTTAGCGGTAAAAGTGGCGAAGCTAACCTCCAAGGGCCCCATGCCCTTGGAGTGTTACGTACATAGCCCCAACAAAAAGGGGCCTCAGGCAGATGTATTTCTCCCATAATCTAGGGAAGAATATGATAAGGGAGATTAATGGGTCAGTAGGTTTTGGGCATGATTGATTCTAGGTCATTTAGGCATGGTTGAGTATAGGTTGAATAGGCATGGTTTTTGTCTAGGTTGAATAGGTGTGGGTGATTTTGATGGGAGAGGAATTCCTAGAATGTAGGTGTCGAAGGTCTAGTCCTGTGAAGGAGGATCAATAAGTAAGAAAAGAGGTGAATGGTAAAAGGAGACAAAAATTATCCTAATTAGTAAAAACCATTATGATTCTATCTTACCAAATATTGGCTTATGAACGCAAAACCCTAAAGGTGTTGCATGATTGAATTTTCTAAGGGTGAATAAAGTCACATGATCATGAAATGTCACATTTGCAGCACATCCCTTGAGTAGGTAGAATATTAGAAATAAAATATGGTGAGGTGAAATGGTTTTTTTTAGAGTAACCTTGGTGTGAGACAACATTCCTCTTCTACAACATACCCAAGACTAGAATAGGCAAGCCCATGATAAAAAATTTATCTTTTTATTTCTTTTTTCTTTTTCTTTATATAATGATCGATGTGGGAAGTCTATGTAAAATGAATAGAATATCTCTTTGAGGTCTTCACAAAGATGATTGATTGAGGAAGCTTTAGTATATTTTAATTTTAATTTTTGTAGAAATAGTCTTCTTTTTGTAATAGACTATGTATAATAGGGCTAGCTATTTATAGGTGTCCTTCAAGGGAGTAGTCTATTTATAGTAGTAAGATGAAAAGATAGATTTCCTTTTGGAGGGAGTCATCTATTTACAAGAATTTTGACTCAAGGAGTTTGATTTTGAAATTCACGTATATTACTTTTGATTTTTTTTGTTTTTGTTTTTTTTGGACTTTTCGGCCATGGACATGACTATAAAGGAGTATAGGCTTATTTTATGAAGACAAAAACATAACACACATATGTTAGCTATGAAACAAAAATTTTAAGTGAAAAACAAGTATGGAATTCCATATTGAAAAGAATAAAAATTATCCATGAGAATCATGTTATGAGTAAAGTCACGGTAGTCATATTGAAGATAAGGCTGAAAGGTGATGGGTAATCACATGATTCTTGTTTATTCATTGATCTTTAAAATAGGTAAGTGGAAGGTGAATGTTTCTCAAGGGACAAGCATTTAATAGATAGAAGGTGATATATGACTTGATTCAATGATAGAATGGTCGAATATGCAAGGTAATAAGGGTTTTAGGTTTGGGTTTACCTTCAAGTGAAGATAAATAATATGCACCTGATCAATAGGCATGAATAACGATATGGGGTCCAAGCCAATTATGAGTGAACTTACCCCATTTAATTTTCTCTACTTTTATTACATGTTGATTTTACTTCATGACGATGTCATCAACCTTGAAGGTTCATTCTTGGACACGTTTATCACAGGAACATTTGATACATTTTTGATAGATTTGAAGGTGATTGAGAGCATTTAGATGGCGTTCATCGAATAGCTCAAGTTGTGCCAAACGGTCCTGGTGAAAATCATCATTGTTGAGCATATCTTTGAGTGAGATCCAAAGAGATGGAATTTGGACTTTTAGAGGCAAGACAACCTCTGTACCGTAGACAAAAGATAAAGGTGTGTCAGCGGTTGAGGTACAAATACAAGTGTGATAAACCCATAAGGCGAAAGGAATGTGCGTGTACCAATCCTTACCATTATCATCAACCACTTTCATAAGAATTTTATTTAGGGTTTTGTTATTCATTTCAGCTTGGCCATTTTTTTAGGATAATAAGGTGAATAAAAACTGAGTTGAATGTTAAGGGCATCATAGAGTTTTCATAGGTTTTTATTTTTGAATGGTTTTCCATTATCATTAATGAGACAGTGATGAACACCAAAGAAAAAAATGATGTGATGGTTGATGAATTCACATATTTTCTCATCTTTTGTAGAAATAAGAGGTATGTCTTCCACCCATTTAGTGTAATATTCGGTAGTGGTAATAATCCATTGATGATGTTAGGAAGAATGAGGGTTGATCTCTCTGACAAGATTCAACCCCCATTGAGAAAAAATTCCAAAGGTCTCGTTTGACATGTAAGGCATAGCTAGGGGTGTGATGAAGATGAGCATGTTGCTAACACTTCACAAAACACTTGACATACTGACAACAATCACAGTTTAAGGTTGGATAGTAATAGCCAAGGTGAAGGATGCACTTAGAAATAGCTAAGCCACTGAAGTGACCCCCATAAATCTCGTCATGAACTTCTTTGATGGTGTGTGGAACTTCAAAACTTGTAAGGAATCATAAGAGGATACTGTCAAATCCACATTTATAGAGAAGACCACTCATGATGACATAGTGAGAGACACTTTTGAGAAATACTCGTTGTCCATCGTGAGTAAGATCTAGAGGCAGAATTGAAAGGGAAAGGTAGTCAGCAAACTGCTTATACCAAAGGTCACGTGGGTCAATTTCAAAGATTCCTACAAGGTCAATGTCTCAGAATAGATAAGAAGGTGAGTGCAAATTTTATACTATGAAAAATATTTTTGATTCAGAGGGAAAAGCAGGTATTTGAGAAGTAAGACAGGACATGGTGTTTGTAAATTCATTAGTGGAATAAGGGGTGGTTTAAAGTTCATAATGCTCGAAGGTAGTCAAAATCATGTCAACATGATGTTTATACTTTTGAAGTATCTCATTACGCCACTAGTATACATCATTAACTTGGTTCACAACCAGTTTAGATTCTCTACAGATATTAATTGATTTAACATCTAAGGCTATGGAAGTTTGAAGGCCTAACAAGAATGCTTCATATTTGGTGATATTGTTATTACAATCAAAATCTAGTTTGAAAGATAATTATATAGGCTCACTATCAAGAGGAATGAGGATAACTCCTGCACCACCCCCACCCTAACATTTGGAACCATGAAAGAATAAGGTCATCTAGTAAATGTTATCATCCAAGGAGATGGTAGCAATGGATTCATCAAGGAATTCAAAGTTAGAATATTGGTTTCTGTAGAGAGGTGAGTCTACAAGTTGGTCAGAAATGGTTTTTCCTTTAACAGATTTTTTATGGATGAATTTGAGATATAAGTCTGTATGAAGTATGAGCCAATGTGCAGCACGTTGATGTAGGTAGGGCTTAGAATACATATAATGTAAGGGGTTTTTATTGGTGACAAAACTAGTTTTGTGGTTGAGTAGGTAATGGTGAAGTTTAGTTGAAAAAAAAAACTAAGGCTAGGCATATTTTTTCAACATGAGTATATCTAGTTTCGTAGTCTAAAAGTGTGAGGCTTATATAATATCCCTCTTGCTCCTTGTGTTGTTCATCATGATGAGAAATCATGACATCCAAGGATCGATCAATAGTAGAAATGTAAAGGTAAAATGTTTCATCATCCTTAGGTGGATTGAGCACTGGTGGTTGGAGGAGGTATTGTTTTAAGGCATCGAAGGATTTGTGGCATTCATCATCCCATTTTAAGGAGACATCATTTTTTAGAAGATGATGAAATGGATGGCAGCGGTTAGAAAGATGAGAAATAAATTGATGAATAGATTGTAACTTTTCTTGCAAAATACAAAGTTGAAGAAGATTAATAGGTGTAGGCATCTCAAGAATAGCCTTGATTTTAGTGGGATCAACTTCAATGTCATGCAAAGAAATGATAAAACCAAGGAGCTTTCCTGAGAGAACAGCGAATACACATTTCTTAGGTTGAAGGAAAATGCAGTATTTAATGAGAGAGTAAAAGACAATCTTAAGGATGGCTAGGTGTTTAGCCTAATGTTTAGAATTGGCAAGAAGATTGTCAACGTAATCTTCCAATATACTATATATGATGTCATGAGAGATATAATTCATGTCTCATTGATATGTAACACTAGAATTTTTAAGGCCAAAGGGCATAACATGATGGTAGAAGGTCCCTTAAGGAGTGATGAAGGTGATTTTGTGTTGATCTTCGGGGGTGAGTAATATTTAGATGTAAACTGAGAAACCATCCATGAGTGATAGCATCTCATGGCCGGCAATGAGATCAACTAGTTGGTCAATACTAGGTAGAGGAAAGTTATCTTTGGGGCAAGCTAGGTTAAGGTTATGGAAATCCATGCAAATGTGGAGTCCCCCTATCACTTTTGTGATAGGAACGATGTTATATATTCATTAGGGATAATCAATGGGTAGGATGAAGGAAACCGAATGAAGGCGCTAGAGTTATTCCTTGACAAGAAGGGAAATGTGAGGATGCCTTTTTCGTAACTTTTGTTTCACAGGTTTGGCATCAGGAATGGTTATGATATTGTGGACCAAAATGTTTAGGTCAATATCGGGCATATCTGTAGTTTCACAAACAAGGACAAAAGCCTGTATAATTTTCTTAATGTGAAATCAATCAATCAATTACAATGGAGTGTTGTAATTCTTGTAGGAATTGTACAACTGAATACATACACAAAAATATGTTGCACAAGTGTGACAAGAAACTAATTCACATAATCTTATAAAAAGGTAATCTGGGAAGCATAACCAAATTAAATACAAACATACAGTTGCAACAATAATGCAAAAAATAAATAATACAAAATTTTATAAATAAATATAACCATAAAACATTTAATAATTAAATAATTTAACTATGCAATGCATAATTAACTAAGGTAATAATATATTTACCCTAACATTCCCCCCCTTAATTTTGCATTGTCTCAAGGGATGAGGAGAGGAACTTTTAGAACATCTCAAACTTTTCATGTGTAAGTAACTTTGTGAAGATATATGCTCGTTGTTCAGTAAGAGGACAAAACAAAAGTTGTATATTGTGCTTCAAGACATGCTCGCGTATGTGTTGGTCCGAAAATCTGTCGCCTGGACAGATCTATGGATAGACGAGCCAACAGTGTGCAGGGCTTAGCCCCTCTTTGAGTCAGCAAAGTGAAACTGGTTTATTGTTATTCTACCAGCAGGAACCTATGCAAGTCTCACAGATTCTGCCTTTGGGGGTTTCAGATCTCATCCCAGTAGAATGTTTCAGGCTGCGAAAAGAAAGGAATGAAAGAGGGAAAGAACAGATCCGAAGGAAGAAAATAAATGAATTCCAAAGCAGAAAGGTCAGAAGATTTATGTTTTTGGGTTGGTAGTAAACAGAGCCAAACCTACTTGCATAAATAAACAAAGCAATACTGATGAGCAAATGACAGAAAAGTAGATATGAATCCAACAGATTAAACACATACAGATCTAATGTAAGGAAGATCTAATGCATAACACAGCTATTGAGCACAAAGTCTTAATATTTGTATTACTGTTTTCTTCTGTTACAGGAAAGCTCAAAGTCTTTCTCTCCTCACTTCTATTTTCATCTAAAAAATGTTCACCCCGGATACAACAAGTATTCTAGTATTTATAGAAGAGAGGAGAAGGAAAGCAAAAAGGAGCCAAAAAATATTTACAAAGATATTTACAAAATATCTAAAATTCATGTTGACTTTTGACAACTTGATGGATGACATCATCCCATGATGCAACATGGATGATGTCATTATTTGTGCCAACACACTTTAGACATTTCAACAAGAAAGTCGGAGAATAGAGAGAAGAAGAAGAAGAAGCAGAAGAAGTAGCTACTCGTCATCGTCATCCTGTGGCCGAAAGGGGGTTGCCTGCTTCTGATGCTGCTCAGGAGATGATATGTGGAACTAAGCGCGGTATTCAAAAAACTTGCTAATCATGGGCCCAAATTGATCCTGTGATGGATCCTTGTGCCGTTCACTGATTGCTTCGTAAGTCTCCTGCTCGCTTATGAGCTTTTCTGGGAGTTTAGAATAATCTTTCTCCGCCTCGATGAGGAACCCGATGAAGTCCCTATAGGCCAGCAGGTTGTTGATAGATTCAGTGTCAAATGTGACCTCTAGCCCCGTTCCTTGAGAAGCGATCTCCTTGAAGATCCGGATAGTTTCATCAGCTGATCTCATAGTAAAGGAAGGAATGAGAAGCCCTGGAGACATGTTAAGAACAATTCACTCCATTTGATGCATCACATCCAGGGCCTCCTCCTTCACCTTGTCTATCTTTTCCAGAACAAATTCCAGCTGATCTATCCGATAGTCCAGAGTGGACATGGTTTTGTTGAGGGCCCTTGGATGGCCGAAAACTCCGAACTTGACCAGATCTTCGACTGAACAGTCGAACATTTGTTGAAAGGTCTCATGTTGGAGTATAGCATGATCTAGCTCTTCTGATATGGGACCCACTAATACTTGGAGTTCCTTGTTTGCCTTTTTGATGTTTAGATATGAATTGACATACTCGGCGATCACTCTTTCACTATCCTTGAGGATCTGGCTCCTCCAAGCAGAAACGGCCATACCCTGCTCGCCGATCTTTGAATATTCATTGATTTTCTCCTGGCTGAGAAGCTCAGAAATCTCGGCGGCAGTTGTGGGAGGTGCACTACCCATCTTCTGTAAGGCTTGAAGCAGATATTTGTTCTGCTCCTTCAGTAGCCTTTTCTCTTCTTTTATTTCCTGAAGCTTTTGACAAAGGGCGTCGACCGCGGAAAGAGCTTCCCCCTGGAGACTTCCAGAAGATGTCCCCATTGTGACTTGGGTCACAGTAAAATCTGCCAGAGACAGATCCTTTTTCTCTTTGAGGGGATCGGGGTATGCCAATTTCCATGATCCTCTCACCTGCAACACTTTTAGAGAAGCGTGCAACAGGCTTCAGCTTCTTTTCCCCCTTTGGCTGGAATTACTGAAAAGTCCATCGGAGCGATGGGAACTTTCCTCTTTTGCTGGCTCAGCTGCTGAGAGATCCATGCTGGTCCTATGGAAGAAGGACCAGAGACAGAAGAGGGGACAGCTGCAGTAGAAGAGGGGAAAAATGTGGAGACACACGGCAGTGGCATTGAAAGAATAGCCGAAGAAGTGTCCACGGGACGAAGGGAAACTGCAGCTACAGAAGACAAAGGAAGGGAAGGGAGCCCAGAAATGAGGGAAGAAATGGAGGAGGAAAGATCAGCGAGGGAGGAGAAGATAGACAAAGAGGCAGGGGAAAGAGTAGAAGAAGGGGCGGAGGACACGACCAAAGGGGTGGTCGTCTGAGTCACTCAAGGAGGGGAAGGAAGAGAAGAAGAAGGGACAGAAGGGACCTCTGTGGTTGTAGCAATGCCGACATCCTGAGTGGATGGGCGTATGGGACTATCCTCCGCTACTTCTTTCTCTAGTGAATCCAGAGTTATTACCTGTTCTGGCACTGTGGAAGGAGGACTTCCAGGGGCTTCTTCCTGAATGGTGCTAGGTTCACCTTCTGCACCTTTTCCTTTTAGCTGCTTCTTGGACCTTGGAGGTGCATTTCCCAATGGGGAGGTTGTGAAATCTACCCCGAGGTAGATCAGCCCGTTCATGTGGCACCAGTGCTCTGTTCTGCGCATAGTCTCCTTGACCCTCTCCTCAATTGTTTTAGGAGCTTTGCTTCTGTCAATGGCCGGGAAGGGCCAGTCATCCCCTTCCGTGTCATTATACACCTTGTCTACTTCATCTTCCATAGTTTGGAAGCCTTTGGGGACAATGGCCACTCCGTATTGGATAATTTCTGCCAATGCTAAGCGAGAATGATCCTTTCTTCTGAGTTCCACCTCGTGGATGACGTCAATGTAAATATCCTCAATTTGAGGGACATGGATCGGATCAAGCTTAGCCCTTGGCAGGCAGCCCCTTGGGTCAAAGGTAGGCCTGGCTGGGAAGTCATGTTTCAAATTGAGTAACTCCAGCTCTGCGAACATTTCCTTCACCTTGTGATGGGAGGAGCATGTGTACCAGCCCACTATGAGGGGGAAAGGAGTTCCTTCCTTCTTTCTTTTGAGGCATTTCTCATGGTATGTGACCAGCTGCCTTGATAACTCTAGTAGAATCAGCTTAGGTCTAGCATACCTCGGTAGCTTGGTTGGTTCGCCCAAGAAGTTGACCGCCCTCAGATAGGTAAATGTGGGAAACTGGGTGAACAGGGCCCCCCACTTCTCCACAGTTGACACAATGTTCTTGGTTGTGTGACCATGAGTTAGATTTGGCCTCAACAGGCAAATGATGTGATAGAAGAAAGCATCATTAATTTTGGCGAATTGAGGGATGCTATTCTCCAGCCTTAGTTCTAGATAATATTCATATATTTTGACCTGAGGCCAAATTCCACTTCGGTTTAGCCCTGGATAATCCCTTTTCGACGCTACAGCGTAGACTATGTAGGAGTTCATATGGAACACTCCCGTTGTGGCTAATTGTTGTAGCTGCTTGGAGATGGTGCTGCTTATTATTTCTCCCCAGGAAAAGCGCTGCTCAGGCACATTCTTATTCATTGTTTCCAAGTACCTCAGCATCCATTTATGGAAGTAGTGGGCGTCAGAAAGCCCAAAGACCCTGCTCAGGAAAGTAATAGTATCGCTGAGCTCTTCTGAGAAGTCACTGCGGTGGATGATTTGGGGCCACCGGGTTACCACCTTCTTGTTTTTCAGGTAGACTTCGTTCATTAGTTGCATGCATTGGTCTTCGTTTTCTTCCCAGGCCTTGATGCACTCTTCTTGGCTAACAGCCACAAAGTGCCGGTGGTGAGGGATGCCAAGTATCATCTCAAAATGATGGGCAGTGAGGTTTATGACTACCTCTCCCTTGCTGTTTTCGACACACCTTGTGTCCTTGTTGTAAGATTGTGCAATCACCATCATGAATTCATTATTGACAGCGCTGATGGGGATTCCTCCGGTGAAATGCAGGGCACTGCCTATTAACTTGTCCATCCATGGACTTCTTGTAACTTTCTGAGTTCTAACCTAGAATTCTTCCATGTCAATGTGACCCAATTCTGAGTCTCTGACATCCATGCTGCATTCAGCTTGTGATTCAGGCATCCTGACCCTTTGATATTTGTACTTCATCTCCTCTTCAGTAAGCTTAGCCTTTCCTCTTAGTTTGGTGGGTCTCTTGCTGGATGTAGACATATGTTCTTTTGAATTCAGTTGCTGATCTGCATGAAGAAGAAGCGAGACCCAATCCAAAAAGGTTGAATTAGCCATTTGATCTTCCATTGGAATGTTATCATAAGAAAGAGTTAGAGATTTTAAGGTTCAGGGTGCAGGGTGCATGAAAAATGCAACTAACGGGGCTAAATAAACAGGGCGCAGGGCGCATGGATGTTGCAGATTGCATTTTATAAAAGGCGCATGAGAACAGTGTGTTGCATGGAAACAGGATGCACCAAAGGTGCATGGGCCTTGCATGTTACATTAGGATTGGGTGCGTCTTTGGCGCATGGGAAAAGCGTGTAACATGGACTTTTCGTGTGCCGAAGGAAATATGGTGCGGCGCATGAAGAGTTTACACAACATGATGTTATTGCAATCGGGGATGCGCCTGCGCCTTTATAGCTTCATACTTGCGCAGATAAAGCTTGTGTTGCATGGAAGCTAGGTGCGCCATGGGCGCATGGAAAAGGGATGCAACATGGACGGATGGTGCACCATTGGGGCGCAGTTTCAGTACTTGTAGCACGCGGAAAAGGCGTGCCTTGAGGGTGCATGAGCTCATGATGCAGCAGGCCGAAAGGGTGCGCCATTGGCGCGGATTTTGCTCTTTGTAACAAGGTGGGTAGGTGCGCCATGGGGGCGCAACTATTCTTAGTGTTGCAGGGGTTACAGATGCGCCAAGGAGAAAAACAGAAAACTAAACTCTTAAAGGGGGTTTTTTACATGATTCATAGATTTCTTCTCCTCTCTTTTTTAACATGCTCAGTGGGCAAACGAAACGGTTAAAACCAAGAGGATTATAACCATGGTTTCAAGAAAATGACCTTCTCCAGCAGATCTGGAAAGAGGAAGGATAGCATGGGGGGAAGACAGCAAATGGAGGAGGCTAGGCCAACACATTTACATATAAACAACCACCCAACAAGCAAGAACCAAACCAGGAACACACCAGGAAATGAAAGCACAAAACGCACAAGAGAGAAATAACACCTCTTACCTGGATATATAGCAAAAGTTGCAACGGGTCCACAGGACGACGAAAACGATGGAGCAGAGGCTGACAAGTTCAGAATGATCACGTGCTCAACAAAAGTGAAAATGACATTTGGGCGCGCAAACCATATATATATAGAAAAACTGGACATAAATGTGTCAACCACTTTTTCAAAGGCGCAGGAGATTTGTTGTCGACACGGGAAGGGATGTGCCCTTTGGCACATCAAAGCATCTGCCAACATGAGATAAAGCGCGCCCTTGGCGCACCAAATCTATTGTCGACACGATATTATGTGCGCCCTTTGGCGCACCAAAGAGCGGAGCAACACAAGTTGTATCAACACAAGCGCATGTGCCTTGGCACATGCAAAAGAGGCTCAACATCCTTTGGTGCACCGAAAGATGTGTTAACATGGAAAACCATGCGCCAAAGGTTTTTAAGGGGGCGCATCAAAAGCTAGTGTTACAAGGATATTTCATGCACCTAGCCAAAAAGGCTCAGAAAGACCAAGTTCAAAAACTAGATTTCCCGGGAAGGGATTTTACAACGTTTCGAACGCAAGGGATCCCTAACAAGGGATCGGAACAAAATTTTCCATATGGTTATCGGTAAAATTTCCCTTGTCAATTTTACGGGATAACAGTATGAAATGTAATTGTACCTCAATGTGTTTTGTTCTTTCATGAAAAAATGGATTATGAACAAGTTTGAGAACACCTTCATTATCAACATACATGGTGGTTAATTTGTCCTATGGTATTCCAAGTCCTTCTAGTATGTGATGAAGCCAAATCACTTCACAAACAGCTTCTCCTATAGAACGATACTCAGCTTCTATGGAAGAATGAGAAACAAAGTGTTGTTTATTTCTTCCCCATTATATTGGTCCAGATCCTATAAAGAACACAAACCCTGAAGTGGATTTTTTCTCATAAATATTACCTACATGATCTAAATCTAAATATCCTAACAAGAAGAAGTTTTCATTCTTCTTTTATTCTATACCAAGATCCACTGATCCTTTGAGATATCTTAAGATGTGACTTGTTTCTTTCTAATGACAAAGTTTGGGTTCCTGCATGAACCTGCATAGATAGCTCACTGAAAAGTTGATATCTGGTCTAGTTTAATTCAGGTAAATGAGACTCCCAATCAACTTTTGATAGAGAGGGGCATTTACCTCATGAGATGGATCTAAAAAAGATAATTGTAATTTTTTCTCCATAGGTGTATAAATCAGTGTGCAATCCATCATCCTAAATTTCTTGAGCATTCTCTTGGTATATTTCATCTGAGAAAAAAAGATGTGATCCTCTTTCTATCATACTTCTAAACCAAGACAATAGTGCATTATCCCAAGATCTGTCATGTTAAACGATTGATTAAGATCTTTCTTCATTGCATCGATAATCCTCACTGAACTTCCAGTGATGACTAGATCGTTGACATCGATAATGACAATCACAATCTCTCCCCCTTGCTTTTTGAGGTAAATATTAGGATCATAAGGATTTCTAACAAATCCATGTTATACAAGATGCTCATCAATTTTGATGTACAATGCTTGGGGTTCCAGTTTAGGGCCATACAAATATTTCATGAGTTTGCATACCCTTTCTTCTTGATCAGGTACAACATATCCCTCAGGTTGAGTCATGTAGATTTTTTCTTGTAAATCTCCATTCAGGAAGGCACTTTTTATGTCCATCTGATGGATTTTCCAACAAAAATATGAAGCTATAGCAAAGATCATCCTGATTGTTTTGATCTTAGCTATGGGAGAAAAATTTCTCCTTGTAGTCAATGCCTTCTTTTTTTGCATACCCATTTTCTACTAGTCTCACTTTGTACTTGTCCATTGTCCCATCTGATTTGTACTTCATTTTGAATATCCATCTACATCTAATGGGTTTCTTCCCTGGTGGAAGATTGACAAGCTACCGAGTGTTGTTTTTCATTATTGACTGATATTCATAATCCATGTCATCTTTCCAAGATTTTGACTGTAGGGCTTCTTAGACTATAGAGGGGCTCATCAAATTCAATAACTATACTCATCAAATCAAATTTAACTTCTTCTCTTGCTTTACTATGATTTCATGGCCTAGGGGTGGATGTTTCCAGTGGATCATCCATTCTTACATCTCATAACATTATAATATACCACTTAGGCATATGTTGAACTATTCCCATGGGCCGTGGTTCTATCAGATCATCACCATCATCACTTTCATCATTAATGGGAAGATTAGCTTCAATTCTTACAACTTGTGAAGAATCTACATCAAGTGAGTCTGGAGGAGGATACTTTGCTTCCTTATTCTCAAAGAACTCAACATCTCTACGGGTCTTTGGATCTATTAATCTATACCCAAGAGTCTCTCATTATACCCAATGAAGATGATTTTTTGTGATTTCATATCCAATTTATTTCTATTTAGCTTGGGTATGTGCATAATTTATTTGCACCTGAATACTCGGAGGTGTACAATAGATGGTTTCCACTTTGACCATGCTTCATGTGGTGTTACTCTGTTAAGAGAAACTGTGGGCAATCTATTCAAAAAATACACAATTGTCTTTGTTGCTTCTACCTAGAATGTCTTTGCAAGTCCAGAATCATTGATCATGCTTCACACCATTTCCATGATAGTACAATTTTTTATCTCAACAGCACCATTCTATTGTGGTGTGTGTGCAGGAGGAATTTTTCAACAAATCTTGTGAGCTTGTAGGTAGTCTTTGAACTCATTACTAGTGAATTCCCCCCTTGATCTGAGTGGAGAGTTCTGATGTGACGACCAATTTCATTCTCAACAGCTACTTTGAACTTCTTGAAGGTTTCAAAAGCTTCATTTTTCTTGCGAAGACAAAAACTCCACATTTTTATCGAATAATCATCAACACAAAGTATGAAGTACTGATATCTAAAATGACTTGGTTGCATTGGACCACAAAGATCGGTATGAACTAGATCAAGCTTGCTATGAGCTCGAAAAGTAATCTTCTGGAATGAAGCTCTGTGTTAGTTTCCTACTAGGCAGTGAGGACACTTATATGTATCCTTCTAAAGATATGGTGACCCATGTACCATATTGTGTCGGAAAAGTGTCTCGAGATACTTGAAAATAACATGACCAAGTCTCTGATGACACGATTATGTAGAGGTAGAGTTCTTAGCCATAATTTCTTGATCATCTCTGTAGACAAAATCAAGTTGGAACATGTGTCCCACATTGGAGGATTTTGCAACTATTTTTGAGCCTCGTGATTTGTCTCTAATTAAACACGTTTTCTTGCCAAAATGACCATCAAATTCAGTTTTTAAGTTGTGATCTAGGAGTTAACTGACTAACAACAGATTTTTAGTCAACCCAGGGAAATATAAGGCATCTGATAGTCTATAGTTGCGTGAACCAAGGGGTAGAGAAATGTTTCCAATCCCTTGAAATGTATATGAAGAATCATCACCCAACGAAACATGGTTTTTTGAAGGCATGTCTCTCATTGAAGTAAACTAGCCTTTTTGGTTGGTCTTGTGTTGAGTGGCTCCCGAATCAACATACCATACATCACTAGATGATGTAGAAGGTTCACTTGATCGAGTAATGTACAATTAGTTTCATTATCTGAATGTTCTACTTACTCAGTAATATTTCCTTGTTGATGGGGTATTCTTTTCCAGTTCCCCATTTTCTCCCCTTGATTGTAGTTCTTATGTCCCTTATGAGATTTTTGGTGTTGAGGTCCATAATTACTTGATGAACATTTCTTGTATGTATTATATCAACAATCTTTCAACTCATGTCCTCTTTTGCATATTGAACATTAATTCTTCTATTTTTTTCCCCTTGATGTTGATATTGATTCTGATATTGGGAATTTTGATAGCAATTAGGTTTTCCTTTTCCTTTTCCTTTCCATTTTTTATGAGAAGAAAGTGCCTGGTCTTCTTATTCATCCTTATTATACATAGCTTCTTCTTATTGCAGTAGGTTTACCAGCTTGTCAAATCTAACTGTCATATTTGAAAAGTTTAGTGTTGTTACAAAAATGTGGTAAGAAGAAGGGAGAGCTCTCAGAATAATGGGAACAAGAGCTTCATCTATGACCACTTATCCAAGGTTAGAAGTGAAGCCCTCAAATCTGTAACTCTTCTCAAGAAAGCTTCGATTTCTTCATTTTACTTGAACTTTAGTGTATGTAACTGACTCTACAAATTCAGTATGACATTCTTGTTTTTATCCTCGTATACCATGATCAACTCATCCCATGCTTCTTTAGATGTTTTGGCATCTAAAATGTGTGGTTGCACATCATCAGACACTCAAAAAAATGATGAGTTTGGCCTTTTGATCTACTTTATCAAACTATCATTGTTGTGTTATATCAGTAGTCGATCTAGTCAGAGTATCATTCACAACAGGCCATATCTCTTCCAACTCAAGTTGTGTCTTGATTTTTATCTTCCATGCAGCGTAGTTGTTTCCTTTGAGTAGTTGTGAATCTGGAAGAAAAAATTTGGGGGAATTGGTGCCCATTTTATAGAAATCACTGATAGGATTAGACTCTTATCTCTCCATGTATAAGGTCTCCCAATCTATATACCGTCAGTTTGATATACCAAACCTTTCTATATGTGTGCCCTTTTGATATTCCTGTCAGTACGTGGAAGAATCTCACCCTTTCTATATACCCAGAGGTATGTGAAAGAGTCGTGAATGTACATGAATGAATCTAATACATGCTACAAATATAGTACTGAAAGGGTTCTTTGTGATTATTAACACCAACTCAAATAAATATCCTCATACACGCACGTAACTTTGCTATGTACTTGGATAAGTTCTCAGTTTGGATTTATGTCATGCAATCATTCATAGACATATAGAATGGCTCATAGTGTGTGCACTGTGACCTTATTACTCCCCGTTAATTTAAAAGGTCGATGCCCAGATGACATTGTTGCGGCTATATTAGGAATTAAGTGTAATAGTAGTTGTGACGACTTTACCCGTAAGAACTTCCCAGAGGCACTGTATATACCGAACGCTGCAAATGAGATCTAAGATCTTGTGAGTGTTTTCAAACCAAATTTTATTATTTTTGAGTATAATATTCTACCATTTTCTAATTAGTTACAAATATTTTGGTTGATTATGGAAACCTAGAAATTAGTACAATATATTGAAGTATACAAATTACATTCAAAAATTTGGAAAATTTAATGGCAGGCAATGTTTTTTGTTTTTGGGCCTTGGTGGTCTCCGGAGCCCAAAATGACCCTCTATGCCAAAAATTGCAAAAAAAAACTGAAAATACAATTCTTGGGTATACCTCCTTTAGAAAAAATTACTTGGAATAAAAAAAAATAAGAGGTCAAGGAGAAATATTTTTTCCCTAAAATAGGGTTTTTCTCACTAAAATTTTAGGGGTGGTTTTAGTGATAACTAAGTTGTTTAGATGAGGTTTTTCTGCTAAATGTTCTGCAAAAGTTAGTGGTTTCATGATTTTTACCACCAAGTTCCAATTGATTTAAAAAATGATTTAGGGATTGGGCTTGAACCCCAAACCTCCCTTCCCCAAGTCATTCCCTCTAACCACCTTAGCACATAGTGTGCTTATGTAATAAAACAAGTGTATTTAATGAAGATGAAAATTGACTCATCTTTTGAAAATTGTGATGTGGCTAGAGTGGAGCTCCATGTGGACTATGAATGGAGTCAATTTAGGTTTTGTGACTGAAAAAATGGATCTACATTCCTTTATTTGATACGCCTTTTTCTTTTATCCACCTTTGCATTTTTTTTTCCATTGCTTTTTATTTGTTATCATTGTTGTGGTTGTTTGCAAGTGTTGTTCACGACTGATCTACTTTATGTTTGTTGGTATTTTTTGGTTTTAGGTTGTAGGTGATGTAGGACAGCTTGACTGGATAGATAATTACTCGGTCATTCAATATTTCACATCCGCCAATGGCTTGGTTTGGCCTGAGTAAGGCATGTTTTATTGCACGTTTTAATGACTCAACCTAGTAGATCTAGTTGTGGCTCAAACTATGATGAAATTTATCTCAATTCACATGTGGCTCATCCCAATTAACATATGTAATTCATCAGTCAAAGAAAGTATCTCAGTCAGGTTAGTCTATATATCAGTCACAATATCACTCTTTCAATGTAAGGAGGACTCAAACAATTCACCTTCAATGCAACTTGTTATCACCTCAGTGGGGGGCTATGTAGACTACTCAATGCTTGGTGCTATGGATTTATTCACCCAAAAAAAAACACCAATATTCCACATCTTGATCTACGACTCGGTAATTTCAGTGACTTGGTTGCAATACTAATGTAGCTCAGTGAAATATCCTACAGTCTGTGCAATCTTCAACTCAGTTAGCTCTTATCATAGAGCTCAGTGACAAAGGTGTAATTCTCTACAACTAGCAGTTTGCTATTTTAGTAGATATTATATTTCCCTTCTAAATTAGAGACAAAACCCCTAATGGGGATAAATGAATTTTTTTCATTCTTGTATATTTATTAGCTCCAGAAACAAATTTTCTTGGTGTAGAGAGCACCAAGGGAAACAAAAATTGCTTTCCATTTACCTGGAGATTACACAAGAGGTTGTGGAACTACAGTGAGTTCTGGGAAGTTGTGGGAGGTAGCACTAGCTCTCCTGTGAAAAAAAAATCTTCTCCAAAACTTTTCCTTCCTCTGCATCCTTCTCCAACCTTGTCAGGAGCTTCAACCAGCTTTGGTACCAAATGTAATTTAACAAACAGGGACGGAAGCCTGTATAATTTTATTAATGTGAAATCAATCAATCAATTACAATGGAGTACTGTAATTCTTATAGGAATTGTACAGCTTAATACATACATGGAAATATGTTGCACAGATGTAATAATGAACTAATTCACATAAGCTTCCAAAAAGGTAATCTAGGAAGCTTAACCGAATTAAATACAAATGTACAATTGTAACAATAATGAAAAAAATAAACAATACAAAAGGTTATAAATAAATATAACCATAAAAATTTTAATAATTAAATAATCTAACTATGTAGTGCATAATTAACTAAGGTAATAATATATTTATCCTAACAATATCAGCATAGGACCAAGAAAAAGCATTGATATGATCCTGGAGTAAAGAAGTGAAAGCTTCTTATTCAACAACATCTAAAGATTGAGTTATTTTTAGAATGTGCAGGTCATCCTGAGTGTGAATGTTGATTTCAATGGTCAATTAATTCAACATGGTTTGGGTCTCAGAAGGTAATGACCAGTGAATATAAGAATCTTCCACACCAAGGTAGGTGAGAGTAGACTCATCATCATAACATTAAACGACGTTAATAGAAGGTGGATCGTCATTAATCATGTCAGGATACAGGAAGGAAAGAGAAGAGGGAGCCTCACCATCACACTGATAAGTCATAGGTCTCAGGGAAATGGTGTTCATGAAAAAAAAAATTAGGAGGAATGGATTCTAGATCCATATACTTTGTAGGTGAAGGTGGTGAGATAATTGAATGGGGTGGGGAATTTTTATCATTGTTAGTGAGTTTGACTCAGGCCTTCTTAGAAGGTGGTTCAGAAAATCCAATACCACTATGGTCTTTATGCTTACAAGTGGTTTAAGGAATGACATTATGGCAGCCTTTTTCATAGAAACCAAAGCTAAAGTTCTTCCAAGCACAATGATGGAGGAAGGTGTGGGTGAAGCAGCTGTTGGTGAGAGATTTAAGGTCGGAGGAAAATGGTCAAGTTTGGGAAGGTGGCTCAGGCAAGTAGGTACAAGCATTAAGTCCCCCATATGTTAAGCTAGTGTGAAGGTTGGGAGGACCATAGGGAAAAAGTTCTCCTATGTAGTGATCATAGCAGGGATGTTGGTGAAGGTTACCATACTCTTGAGGAGTAAGGAATGTGTCAATGTTATAAAGGTGTTACTCTCCAAGAGTGATCCATTCAAAAACACCTTCTAAGAGATTAATAGCTGGTATGTGGGTAGCGGGAATGAATGAATCACTAGACATCTTGGAAATATAAGTATTGGATGTTCGAGAATTAGATGGGTTGGCTTATGGGTAAGCTGTAGAAGCTACGACAGTAGTGGGAATAGAGGAGTTAGTTACAGAATATGTAACAGAAGAATTTGTGGATGAGGCAATAGCTAAAGAAGAAGTGGTAATGGTGGTAGGTGCCTTAACTAATAAGGGCATCATTGGTTCAATACAACATGTTACAGATCTTAAAAGGTGAAGGGTTGGCTGGAATGGTATAGCTATGCCCTTCATGTTTGAATTTTAAATAGCGGTGTAAGGTTGAAGGAACACAACCCATGCCACAAATCCAAGGTCAGTCAAGCAACATGTTAAACTAGAATTCCCCCTCTAAGACATAGAATAATTCAGGAATGTCACGGGGGTCTACATGAATGTGGAGAACGATGGTGCCGAGGGTGGAAGTCATGGCATCATTAAATGAACATAGCATAACTAGGTTATTATGCATGTAATTAGTAGGGATGCACATTTGGTTATATGCATGGGAAGAAATGATGTTAATACTGGCACCTCCATCAATCATAATGTGTAGAATGCGTATATAATAAATGTAGACAGCAATAAATAGGATAGGGTCAAGATCATCTAATTGGAGAGGTACAATCTCATTTTCAAAGAAACTGAGAACAACTATTTGATGAGTAGTAGCGGGACCAGAGGAAGGGGAAGAAGTGGTGAGAGTAGCGACATGGTGAGGAGTGGTAATGGATGTAATAGGTGTAGGGTTATTAGGTAGAACCTCAATAGATTGTAGGACCTCAATGTGGGCCTGCCGATGAGACTCAAAGGTTTGGACGAGGTCATACAAAGACATTTTGATAGGAGATTAGTGTAATTGTTTAATAGTTTTACAATGGGAAACCCCATCAAAAATAGGGTATGAGGGTCCATGGATGGTGATTTTGGGTAAAGGTGCAGATGGAATATTGGGTAATAGAGTAGTGGATGATCTGGTTGTTTTCTCCTTTCCTTTTTCCTTCTAGGCTTAAGTGGAAATTTGAACCATATTGATCTACGGTAAAGGAGAAAGTGAGTCATGATATGTGTAGCAATAGGATGGGAAAAAATATGGCGAGGGTATATACTATTTTTGTGAAAACAATGTAGCACATTAACATTTTGGTAGATGTTTGGCTAGCTCTCTTATGGGTACCATATGGATATCAAATGTTGGAGGAGGATAAAATGGTTGTGGAGGGGGAGATGAAGGTCACTAAATAGGTATGGGAAAAGGTTGTGTGGTGATAGGTGTAGGTGGAATAGGGTCCTCATCTAAAAGATCATCGTCGTCAAAGTTTTCTTTGAGATAACATAGTTGGAGAAGAATAGTCTTGAGAGCCTTATAGTTTTCCACATCATGCCTTGAAACATGATGGTAAGCACAAATTTTGGTATCATCAAACCCTTATCATTTAGGTTTGAGTGGGTCGTAAGTTCTAAGAAGTGGTAATGTGATGACAGAGGTTTCCAAATGGTTAGCTAAGATGTTGGTGTCAGACCCTACCAATGGATCACAATGTGAAGTAAGTGTGGGTCTGGATGGAAGTGTGAGTGAATTTGGTGGGAGAGGTGTCACTGGAGGTGGAATCGGAGGTTGAGTAATTTTCACCACTTATTTAGCAGACAGTACAGTTTTAGGTATGGATTACATCTTCTTGGGTAAAGATGTAGCAGGTGAACTACTTGTTGAAGGTGGTGTACGTTTAATTACCTCTTTATAAGGTAGTGGGTTCTTAGGCTTTGGTTGCACCTTCTATGGTAAAGGTGAATAAGAAGTGTGTGATGTAGAAGGGAAGGAAAATGGTGAAATGGGGCGGGTTAGCTAGGTTGATAATGGAGGTGTGGTGAAGGTTTTCGTAAGAGGAAATGTGGAAGGTACTGGTTGAGGGGAAGGGAATGGCATAAGTAATTATGAGGATACTAGAATTGGTGTAGGTATAGGAGGTAGAAAGGATCTAGGTGACGTCGAAGGTGTAAGTTGTGTAGGTAATTTGGGTGTAACAGAGGATTATGAAAAGGTGGGTTGTTGTGTTTTTGGTTTACTCTAGGTAGGAGGATGTTTGGCCAAGGTTGATGGGTGGGGACCTAGGATAGATGGAAGTGGTGAAGGTTACAAAGGGGTAGTGAGAAAAGATAGTGTATGTAGATGAAGGAGTTGGGTCTTCTTCTTAAGTGGGGGAATAGTTTTTACGATGGATTGTGAGGACATGGATAAATCTAGTTTGATAGGAGGATGTACTATACTTTATGTCGGCATGACTCTAAATATGGTAATGGGTTTGGATGCGAAGGAAGGTATAGGTGAAGGTAAGGTTTTAAGTATAGGAAAAAAAAAATTGTTGGTAAAGGTTTAGGTGTGGACGAGGGTGATGAATAAGGGGCCGCTACAACTGACATGGGCATGGTGGGTTTTTTTTTCTGAAACACCTTTGGATAAATCATGGAAGTGTTAGCAAACAACATCTGCATTTGAATTAGGAAAGGAAATCGAAGACGTCCTCAAAGCATGAAATTGTCAACATAATCCAAGCATTTGGTCAAATGTGAGAATGGAACCAATTTAGGGGGATAATGTTTATTTGGTAGTAATCCTTGTAAAAAATATCTATGAGACAAGGAAATGGTTGGCTTCAGAATCTATGGGTAAGAGAGACAGGAGAAAATCAATAGGATCCTTGAAAGATAATGGAGAATTATCACAAATAGAAAGGGAAGCTGTTAATGGATCCCCTGTGGGTAGGGGAGATGACAAGTTGGGTCAGGTAAGTGCATCTTATGGTGAAGAAGAAGGTAAGCATGACTCTCCTATGGGTAGAAGATTAAGTAATGTGGGTTGTTTCTCATGTTGAGAGGTGAGTGGGGAAACTGTATTGACATATATGGTGGACTCATTAATGGGTGAAGGAGAAAATAAGGGAGAATCCTCTATGGGTAAAGGAGAAGATGAA